>JAWQEG010008970.1:0-25000 GCA_033782935.1 Petrolisthes cinctipes
GCCAGAGAGAGAGAGACAGAGAGAGAGTGAGTGTGTGTGTGTCATGGAGAGAGAGAGAGAGAGAGAGAGTGTGTGAAAAATGGAGAGAGAGAGAGAGAGAGAGAGAGAGAGAGAGAGAGAGAGAGAGAGAGAGAGAGAATGAATGTGTGTATATAGATAATTGTGTGTGTGTGTATGTGTATTTGTGTGAGAGAGAGAGAGAGAGTGAGTGTGTGTGTGTGTGTGTGTGTCATGGATGGAGAGAGAGAGAGAGAGAGAGAGAGAGAGAGAGAGAGAGAGAGAGAGAGAGAGAGAGAGAGAGTATGTGTGTGTTATGAAGTGTGTGTGTATGTAGGCTATGTATGTATGTATGTATATGTGTGTGTGTACATATATACGTGTGTGTACCTCTGTGTGTGTGTATGTGTCTGTATTAATGACATTTTTTGCATTGTGCCTCTAGTTATTAATTACGTTACTGGTAAATGTAAAAAAAAAAATAAAGTTCTGTAAATTAAATACAATATTGATAATAATTCGTGTGTAAAAATAATTTGTTTGTAAAATAATTATAAAAAGTACAGAATTATTTTTTATTATTATTATTATTATTGTTATTATTATTATTATTATTATTATTATTTTTATTTATTTATTTATTTTTTATTAATATTATTATTATTATTATTTTTATTTATTTATTTATTTTTTATTAATATTATTATTATTATTATTATTATTATTGTTATTTTTTATTATTATTATTTATTTGAATTAAAGAATACATTTTTTTTGTAAGTACAGTAAGTGCAAAAATTTGAATTGAAAATATGTAAAAAAATATTATGTAATATTTTGTATTATTCTGTATTTTATTATTCATTTTTCTGTTGTGTTTAAATTAAGGATTTTTTTTTTGTAATCTCATTATATATAAAAATTGAGATTGAAATTTTGTAAAAAAAAATATTCTGTATTATTACAAAACTAAGGAATATTTTTTTTTGTAATTACAATGCTTGCAAAAATATTCTGTATTATATAACTAAGGAATTATGTTTTTTGTAATTACAGTGCTTGCAAAAAATTTATGTATTTTCCGTAAAATTCTGTAATATTATAAACTAAAGAATTTTTTTTTGTAATTACACTCCTTGCAAATTTTTTAGGTATTCTGTAAAATTCTGTAATATTATAAACTAAGGAATATTTTTTTTTTTGTAATTACAGACCTTGCAAAAATGTTCAGTATTATAACTAAGGATTTTTTTTTTTTGTAATTATAGTCCTTTCAAAAATATTCTGTATTAGGGATATATATTTTTTTGTAACTACAGTGCTTGCAAAAAATTTATGTATTCTGTATTTTTTTTAAATTTCAGTACATACAAAAATTGATTATTGAATATATGTAAAAAATATTCTGTATTATTCTGTATTTATTTAAACTAAAGATTTTTTTTTATGTAATTACAGTCCTTGACAAAAAATTATGCATTATTATAACTAAAGAATTTTTTTTGTAATTACAGTTCTTGCAAAAATTGTATGTATTCTGTAATATTCTAAATTTAATTAAACTAAAGAATATTTTTTTTTAATGTAATTACAGTCCTTGCAAAAAATTTATGCATTATTATAACTAAAGAATATTATTATTATTATTATTATTTTTTTTTTTTTTTTTTTTTTTTTTTTTCAGTACATACGAAAATTGATTATTAAAATTATGTAAAAAAACTAATCTGTATAATTTGTAGTGTGTTGGTGAGTAGTGTACAGTCGTGGCACAAAGTCCATGCACGGCCACCCCGGGTTGTAATGTGTTCAGGGACTATGTGCTTCGACTGTACATAACGTGCAAAGATTTATACCGTAATGGAAATGTGCAATAAGAATATCTATGGTTTGTATTATTAAACTCCTACTGTGTGTGTGTGTGTGTGTGTGTGTGTGTGTGTGTGTGTGTGTGTAGAAGTGTGTGTGTGTGTGTGTGTCGTGGAGTGTATGTGTGTGTGTACCTCTCTGTGTGTGTGTGTGATGGAGTGTATGTTTGTGTACCTCTGTGTGTATGTGTGGATGTGGAGAAGTGTGTGTGTGTGTGTATGTAGAGAAGTGTGTGTGTGTAGAGAATGTGTGTGTGTGTGTGTACAGCCACAATCAAATATCCACCAACACTTTCCTTCCATGGTACAAATAAATCAGTATCATATCAAAATATAATCATACAACAACAACACCTTATGTCAACTCAACCCCCTCAATTATTATTATTATTATTATTATTATTATGAGGTGGTGCAAAATTATACACGTGTTGTTCTTTATTACCAAGATATTTACTACGATGGAAGGAAAGTGTTGGTGGATATTGGATTGTGGCTCTACAGTCGGCCTCAGGAATTCGCATACACCACTGTGACAACATGGGTTCGTAACAAATAGAAAAATTAGTATATTATTTTCCTAACACCAAAATTTCCTAGTAATGTTATTTGGCTTATATTTGAAGCAGTCTGCAGAATTATCCTTACAGTATGTGTAGAATAGAGACCCCCTTTTAATCAATGCTCTGTGTACGAATTCCTGAGGCCAACTGTACACTCGTGATACATAATTTCTGACTAGAGTGTGAGGAGCAGAAAAAAAGCTTCGAATCGCCTGGTATTGTTCATTTCCCCACCCAGTACACCTATAGAGGCTGAGTTCGAATGTAGGGTATGTGTGTGTGTGGTGCCTGCAGTTCGTCTCTGGTCAGGGATTACGTATCACGACTGTACATCAGGAGACAGGTAAAGGTTTGTACTTCAATGTCCTGTATCATTTATTTATGTAGCCTGACTGGTTTACAAGCTATTAGCTGTTAAATGTGTTGTTTACATAGTGACTGGGAATGCGGCAGACACGAGGCCAGCAAAACACGAGATGCCAGTACAAAGGGAAAGAAAATCATAAGACAATAATATCCCCAAGATGATGATGATGATATTTTCGTTTAATAACAATAATAATAAAGACATTAATAAGAGAAAACAAAGCAATGCAGAGGAGGTACAGTAAGCATGGAGATTTATTTATTTATTTATTTTTTGCGCCGTGACGTCAATCAAAGGAGAGACTACAAAACAAGGGTAGGAGGGACCCATGAAAATCCAATTAATATACACACACACTAACCCTTACACACACACTATACTATACTCTCTCTCATATCACGAAAACATAACCGAATGAAACACGATAATTCAGACAAATATTTACATTATGACCTGCTTAAAATACACACACACACACATACACTATACCCTTATACACACACACTATATCCTTACATACACACACACATACACTATATCCTTACATATATACACACACACACACTATATCCTTACATACATAAACACACACACACTATATCCTTACATACACACACACACACTATATCCTTACATACACACACACACACACACTATATCCTTACACACACACATACACGAAAACATATCAGAATAAAACACTATAATACAGACAAATACTTACATTATGACCTACCTAGGGAACCCTGTGTGTGATGTAGTCAGAAAATTGGAGGTAAATGAGTCCTTCAAATATTGCCACAAAACACACACACACACACACACACCTACCTATATGAAAGGAGCTTGTTGTTTCGTGGTATAGTAAGGAGTAAACAGAAGTCTCCAATTTTCACACGATAAAAAAAAAAAAAAAATAGGTCTTATTTTTATGATATTGGGCTGGTCATTTTCGACAACAGACAGATTGATGATACAGGGGATAGTAGGCTATACTTTTGTTATATTGGAGTGCCTTGATTCCTCCAAAGTATGATAGGAAACAGGATCAGATTAGCAAAAATAATGGTGTCCTGTTGCTTGGAATAGTTTGGAGGAATCAGGTGCTAATTATTACCCTGATAAAGTCATTCGAGATTAATAATGTCTTGGCCAAACTATAGACGTTAGCGTGAGTGAACTAATTACCAGTGTCGAAGTGAGTAGTATTTGAGAAACCGAGATGAGTTTACGTACAGCCACAATCAAATATCCACCAACACTTTCCTTCCATCGTAGTAAATATCTTGGTAATAAAGAACAACACGTGTATGATTTTGCACCACCTCATAATAATAATAATAATAATAATAATATCCACCGACACTTTCCTTCCATTGTAGTAAATATCTTGGTAATAAAGAAAAACACGTGTATGATTTTGCAACACCTCATAATAATAATGGAGGGGGTTAAGTTATAAGGTGTTGTATGATTATATTTTGATATGATACTGATTGTAGTAAATATCTTGATAATAAAGAACAACACATGTATGATTTTGCAGCAGCACATAATAATAATAATAATTGAGGGGGTTGAGTTGACGTAAGGTGTTGTTGTATGATTATATTTTGATATGATACTGATTTATTTGCACAATGGAAGGAAAGTGTCGGTGGTTATTTGATTGTAGCTGTACACTCGCAATCCAAAATTTGTACCCAGGTCTTGTTGAAGTTTCGAATCATTTGACATACTAGTGAACCAATTACAACGCTTATCCTGTTTCATATTTGCTTGAGCTTGCTTAATTAATACTCGATCAGGCTATTCGAAGCAAGCCTGGATACATATTTTGGATTGCGAGTGTATCCACAATTAAGGTGGTAATTCTTTTTTGGTACATTGGAGTGCCTTGATTCCTCCAAAGTATGCTAGGAAACAGGACCAGAAGAGCAAAAGTAATGATGTTCTGTTGTTGCTTGGAATAGTTTGGAGGATTCAGTTGGTCCAGATTTACCAACACGAAATTTTCCTCTAAATGTATCAGGGCACGCATTTACAAAAGCAAAGTTTACTCTTACCTTAAAATTTTATTCGTAAGCATTTATTCATGGCGATGACCTATAGGACCCGACACTGCTTCGAAATTATAACAACATCTCATACAAATAGAATAACAAAACCATTTACTGCTTCGAAATGAACCTGAAACACTATGGTGAGGTCAGAAATGCAAATATACAAACAAGTCCAAACTCTAAGATGACACCAAAATAATATTGAGTGATCTATCCTTCTCCCTGTAGCTGGAGTGTTGATTCCCCGTGTCCGCTAGAGGCGCCACCTTCACAGCCAGAGCAACAACACCAAAATAACATTGAGTGGTCTATCCTTCTCCCAGTACCAGAATCCTTGTTGAAATGGCTGGAACAGACGTGATGAGGGAGGACCGGTCTGCTGGCTGGGTCAGTTTACTTTGAACATTGGTAGTGAAAAGACGTGCTCAAAATAAGTGTTGTACTGATCGTGTATTCGTATGTTTTACTTGGATATTAATTAATTTGTGACTTGTGGGATTTTCTGATTTTGTGTTTGGTTATGAAGCAGAAACTTTTAATTATTGCTGTTAAATTCGATTTGCATTGGAATATTATTTAGTAACTCTTATTTTGTATCCTAAAAAATTTCTTTATACGAATTTAACTAAGAATATTTTCCTAAGCAAACTTAACTTTCATATTATATGAAACCGTGGCAAAGGTCAACTGCTACACACACACACGTCATGACTTCCGAACTAGAATATTGAGGGTAATTCCCAAATACTGCAGCTGTTATGGTACCAGTGAGTGTTTTGGTACCAGTGAGATAGTGTGTTTTACGACATTCGGTGGCCTGAAACTCTATTTGGAAGAGTAGATTTTCTCAGTCGACAAACTCCAAATAAATTTCACTGATATTACCAATCAACAATACGTCATAGATCATGCAAGTGATCTTAAAGTTTTTCTTGCACTTTCTACTTGCTCAACTGTACCATAAACTCTCCCATTAGTGGTATATAAAATGGAAAAGGAGTAAATCTTATACGAGTGAATTAAAATGGTGTTCAAGAGAGTGTAGAAAGTAAATAGTAGTAGTAATAATAATAACAATAGTAGTAATAGTAATAGTAGTAATAGTATAAGTGTAGAATTATTTACACCCAAATATAATTATACCACCAACACTTAGAGGTCAAAATCCCAATATAAACAATAGGGATTATAACCCTTATAATCCCACACACACACACACTAATACCATACAGTGTAGAAAATAAACCCATTCTTGTTCAATAGTATCATAATATAGAAAACCAACTGGATTATTAAGAGTTAGTGTTATCAGGAGTTGTAAATGTGTTTATCATTGATGGTGTTGAAGTGAAAGATGGCTTGCTAAGTCCTAAATCGTAATTACACCAAAGTGTAAAATAGCAGTGAAGTAAAAGTTAGTGTTCCCTTTAAGTTTAGTACTGCTGTGAGGGCCATACATACAGATTATTTTTTTGTCATTAGTTTGGCTTATCATACAAGCCTGCCAACCCCTATTCTCATCTCTTTTCTTACTAGTGAGTGCTGTAGATGTATGTATTGTTTGGCTTAGCATACAACTTACAAGCCTGCCAACTCCTATTCCCATATCTTCTCTTACTATAAGTGAGTGCTTCAGATGTGTGGGTCTGACCAAAGTTTGAGGTTCACGCCTGGGAAAGGGAGCATTGAAAACACTACAGTGGTTCTGACTGTAAATTCGCAATCCAAAGTATGTATCTAGGGTTGCTTTAAATAGCCTGATCGAGTATTGAGCGAACTCAAGTAAATATGAAACGGGATAAGCGTGTAATTGGTTCTCTAGTATGTTAAATGATTCGAAACTTTAACAAGACCTGGATACAAATGTTTGATTGCGAGTGTACAGCCACAAATCAAATAACCACCGACACTTTCCTTCCATCGTACAAATAAATCGGTATCTTATCAAAATATAATCATACAACACCTTATGTCAACTCGACCCCCTCAATTATTATTATGAGGTGCTGCAAAATTATACACGTGTTGTTCTTTATTACGAAGATATTTACTACGATGGAAGGAAAGTGTTGGTGGATATTGGATTGCGAGTGTACATGAAACGGAGTGTTCGTACGTATGGTTATCGGTGTCATAATATACCTCTCTAAAAGTGAAATTTGAAAAGACTGAAAACTTGAAGTGATGAAACGGCTTCCACTCTACTCCCTACCGCTTACTACTACTACTACTACTACTACTACTACTACACACCCTTACTACTACACACTAATGCTACTATTATTACTACTACTACTACTACACACCCTTGCTACTACTACTACAACTACTACTACTACTACTACTACAACTACTACTGATGACTATACCTACGTTACATCTCCCGTCAATGAAAGATGAAAATTAAGGGTGAGTATTGTAATTTCTCCATCAGTTTATTTCCACGATAGTTACCCTCAAGAAATTTCAAATCCTTTCTTTCATTGTCCGACCCTCTCTGGCAATACTTCCTAAGCCGGTATTCACAGAAGCAAAGTTAATTCACTCTAAAGGGGGAAGTTTTGTGTTGATAAATCTGGAGCAACTGAATCCTCCAAACTATTCCAAGCAACAACAGAACAAACCCCATTATTTTTGCTCCTCTGGTCCTGTTGTTTCCTGGCATACTTTGGAGGAATCAAGGCACTCCAATGTAACAAAAGTGAATTAACACCTTAAGTTAAAATCGAAGCAAAGTGGTTAATTTTTAAAGGCATTGTTGTATAGAACTACAACTTGATAAAGATTGGAAGTAGAATTACAAACTTAAATAAATTAAATAGTAAAAATCAAGTTAATTTATTATATACGCGATGGAAAGTTCAGTTTTGTGTTCAAATGTTGGTATTGAATTTAACAAGTAGCAAGTTGTCCAAGCTAAGATGGTAATTCTTTTTTGTTACATTGGAGTGCCTTGATTCCTCCAAAGTATGCCAGGAAACAGAGAGAGAAAGAGAGAGTGAAGAAAGGGAGAAGAGAGAGAGGGGAAAGGGAATGAGAGAGAGAGAGAGGGAGAGAGAGAGAGAGAGAGAGAGAGCCAGGAAACGACAGGACCAGATGAACAAAAATAATGGTGTTTGTTCTGTTGTTGCTTGGAATAGTCTGGAGGATTCAGTTGCTCCAGATTTACCAACACAAGACTTTCACCATAATGTGGTATTGATCAGTTAAGTAATGAATGTTATTAATAGTATTTGCACAAGATAATGGGTTGATTCCACAGTGGTATTTGTTTGGAAGCTTCCTAACCAACCACTCTTGTAAGGCTAAATTATTTTAGGGTTGATTCCACAGTGGTATTGGTTTGTAAGCTTCCTAACCAACCACTTTTAAGACTTCATTATTTTCCAAACGCTGAGTATCCGTATTCACAATCTATCCAACAGTTAGATAATGATGATCACTGTATAGTTTACTCACCAAATTCATTAAATAATTTACCCAGAAGTAATTTACACGGCTAAGAATCTTTAGTTTGCGTGCTTACGAACCACTGTGGAATCGACCCCATAACTTTACATATTTAAAGTTTCGACAATTATGTCTTTTGCACCTTTGACTCGATAATAATTCGTGGTCACTAAGGAATTTCATACTGGGAGCGAGCTGAGAATTTTCCACTAATTTCTGTGTCCATCTATACATTGCTTGGATCAGTAGAAGTGTTGTTAGTATAGTCGCAAGCAAATAACCACTGACACTTTCCTTCCATCGTGTAAATAAATCGGTCTCAAATCAAAATATAATCATACAACACCTTACGTCGATTCAATCCCCTCAATTATTATTGTTATGAGGTGCTGCAAAATCATACACGTGTTGTTCTTTATTACCAAGATATTTACTACAATGGAAGGAAAGTGTTGGTGGATATTTGATTGTGGCTGTACAGTCTATGGCTTGTCCCTAGGTCTGTGTCTCTTAACTCCTCTCTGCCACCTCTGTATGTTCCAGCTCGTGTCACTCGTGGTGCGTTGGACTCCCATATGTATGCTTACATATTGCCGCGTTGTAGAACCTCTCGGTACAGTCGATCGTTTGTCCCCCTAGGTCGGTGTCTCTGTGGAATGGCCTTGGTGAATCTGTCTTTGATGGTGTAGGACTGGTGGCTGGCTTCAAGAGTAGGGCTAATATGTTTTTATTGAGGGGGAAGTTTTGTGTTGGTAAATCTGGAGCTACTGAATCCTCCAAACTATTCCAAGCAACAGAACATAATTATTTTTGTTCATATTGTCCTGTTTCCTAGCATACTTTGGAGGAATCAAGGCACTCCAGTGTACCAAAAAAGAATTACCACCATAAGCTAACTACTTTTTCTTTCTCTAAGCCGTCTTCTTTCTTCAGGTTGGATTCATGGGGCTGGCTGGGTCCTCGGATTGATAAAAGGATTGCATTCTCTCCTAGCTTTATCTCTGGTCTATTTTAATAATAATCATAATAATACGTTTGTGTGTATGTATAAGAGAGACTATGAGAGTTAATAATAATAAGCTGATGTTAGGTTTATTAATGTCATTGCTTGGATCAGTAAAAGTATTTTTAGCTAATGTTAGGTTTATTATTGGCAAGAGCCCATAATATTTTTTTTTAGGTTTGCTTGGAATATATAGTCAAGAGCCATAATGAAATGAAGTATCCAGCAGGTCTACTTGGAATAGCCTGAAAATAGTATTGTTAATTAAACAATATGATCAAGTATAGAGAAAATACAATTGATTCCTCTAAAGTATGTCAGGAAACTGGACCAGATTCAGAGAAATAATGTTGGCCTGTTGCTTCGAATAGTTTGGAGGAATCAGTTACTCCAGATTTACCAACACAGTACTACTCTCTTAAGGACCCTGTGATCGTGTATGGAAATTGGAAGCTTCTGATTCCACCTGATCATGCCACGAAACAAACAAGCTTCTTCCATATAGGGGTGTGTGTGTGTTTCGTGGCAATATATGAAGGACCCATTATCTCCAATTTTCTGACTACAACACACACAGGGTTCCTTAACGACACCACTTTGGTCTTTGATAGTACATACACACATTCCAGGTTTCAAGGGTTCAAAACATACAGAAAATATAAGTATGTAACTGCAACACATAGTGGTGATAGGTTTGATGTCTTGCAATTACCAGAGGCACTTAGACCATTCATTGCAGTACTTTCAGAATAACGACCTCTCTTTTCATATTATAGCCTGTGTAAGAATTTCTGTGGCCAACTGTACAGCCACAATCAAATCATCACCAACACTTTCCTTCCATCGTGCAAATAAATCGGTATCATATCAAAATATAATCATACAACAACACCTTACGTCAACTCAACCCCCTCAATTATTATGAGGTGCTGCATAATCATACACGTGTTCTTTATTACCAAAGATATTTACTAAATCAATATAATCATACAACACCTTACGTCAACTCAACCCCCTCAATTATTATTATGAGATGCTGCATGATCATACACGTGTTGTTCTTTACTACTAAGACATTTACTACAATGGAAGGAAAGTGTTGGTGGATAATTGATTGTGGCTGTACACTAGTGAATGTTGTTTAGCATTAAGGGACCCTGTGTGTGACGTAATCTGAAAATTGGAGATAAATAAGTCCTTCAAATATTGCCATGAAACACACACCTATAGGGAAGGAGCTTGTTTGTTTCGTGTCATGGTCAGGAGGAATCAGAAGCCTCGAATTTTATACACGATTACAGGGTCATTAATGAATTGTTGTGTTCCAGGTGTTGTGTTCAGAAAGTTGTCGAGTCCTCCTAATAGTACTACGTAACGCCACCTATATGGAACGAGCTAGTATCGTGGCATGGTCAGGAGGAATCGGAAGCCGCCAATCTTCATACACGGTCACAGGGTTCTTCAAGACCAAGGTAACAGGTGAAGTGAGAATTCAGGTACAGCCACAATCAAATATCCACCAACACTTTCGTTCCGTTTTAGTAAATATCTTGGTAATAAAGAACACGTGTGTGATTTTGCAGCACCTCATAATAATAATAATAATAATAATAATAATAATAATAATAGAGGGGGTTGAGTTGACGTAAGGTGTTGTTGAATGATTATATTTTGATTTGAGACGGATTTATTTGCACGATGTAAGGAAGGTGTCGGTGGTTATTTGATTGTGGCTGTACAATAAAATATTTGATTGTGGCGGTAATCTTGGTGTAGGCTACTACCAGCAGCTTGAGTTTCGCTCGCAGTTTTGTTCCTCCACTCTGTTCTCTCAGGCGGACATTGGTAAATGTTCAAATTAGGTATATATAAAAAAATATACTTTGCTTCCAAATTCCACAGTTTTTACTTGTTCTCAAAAAGGGATTATTTCAAAACGATTTAGCACCAGATACCAAATTATTTTCTCAATTAATCAGAACTTTCATGAGGCAATACTAAGATATCAAAGTCACTAAATCCAAAGAAATGAAAAAATCCCCCTAAAATTAAATGGGGGGGGACAAAAGAAAAATTGTCATATCTTTCAAAACTCCCTAAGCAGGTGTATTATCCACAAAAAATGTCTCAAAGGACCTAGGAGTGGTTTGGGATGGATAGTTACAGTATAGTGACTGTGAAATTACTGTATATATGATAACTTAATTAAAGGAAGGAGAGGAAGGTGTATGGGAAGTTTTAGACAGTTACCAGTGGACAAATATTTATTGCCTCTGGTGTGTACGGGCTGTGAGTGCGGTCAACAGTACAGCCACAATCCAATATCCACCAACACTTTCCTTCCATCGTACAAATAAATCGGTATCATATCAAAATATAATCATACAACACCTTTCGTCAACTCAACCCCCTCAATTATTATTATGGGGTGCTGTAAAATCATACACGTGTTCTTTATTACCAAGATATCTACTACAATCGGTATCATATCAAAATATAATCATACAACACCTTACGTCAACTCAACCCCCTCAATTATTATTATTATTATGAGGTGCTGTAAAGTCATACACGTGTTGTTCTTTATTACCAAGATATTTACCGCGATGGGAGGAAAGTGTTGGTGGATATTTGATTGTGGCTGTACCTCTATGATTTTATTGCTTTATTTTGTGTGTGAGTGTTTGCTGGAAGTTAGAAAATGCTTCTTAATTAATATATAAGAAAAACATACAGGTCGTTATTAGAGGAAAGCAGTTAAATTGCTACTAAAATCACCCCCCTATGTGGAAAGAAACTTAGGCAAGAATATGAAGTATACCTGGCAATAATAATGTAAAGAAGTAATGGAGTTTATTTGTGTTTCAGGTACAGCCAGCCTCAGGAATTTTTATATACTTCTGTGATATGAAGGGTTCTTAACAACTAGAAAGTTAAGTACAGAAACTTCCAAAGACCAAATATTTCTAGTAATATTATTTGGGAAATACTTAAATCAGTCAACAGAACAATGCCTACAGAATGTAAAATATCCACAGGAGAAAGATAACAGGAACAGTAAGTAGTTTCGTATGTTACATCTTCAGACAGAATGAATACAAGGAAAACTAAGATATAATGGCTTTATGCCTATGTACTCCTGGTGTTGGTCATTAAGGCAGCTCGAGTAAATATGAAACAGGATAAGCGTTGTAATTGGTTCACTAGTATGTCAAATGATTCGTAACTTCAACAAGACCTGGATACAAATTTTGGATTGCGAGTGTATCTACTTACTGCTGGGGTGAACAGGGACATAGGGGACTGGGAAATTTGTCCAACAATTCCACTGACCCGGGAATCGAACCCAGGACCTCTTGCATGCTGGGTGAATGTGCTAACCATTACACCATCAGTATATAATCATACACACAGAGTACAAAGGGTAGTGGTCATAGCCAATCATATCAACAGAATACCTGACCTAAACCTGTACGTCTAGTCTGGTGGAAATTTCCTCATTATCAATTCTGTTAAAAGTTTGTCACACCTAAAATGTCCATAGCTCATGTTTATATTTTTATCATATGTACAGCCACAATCAAATATCCAGTGACACTTTCCTTCCATCATGGTAAATATCTTGGTAATAAAGAAAAATGTATGTATGATTTTGCAGCACATCATAATAATAATAATTGAGGGAGTTGAATTGACGTAAGGTGTTGTTGTATGATTATATTTTGATATGATACCGATTTATTTGTACGATGGAAGGAAAGTGTTGGTGGATATTTGATTGTGGCTGTACATGTTGATATTGTAATGTATTAATGGAGTTTATTTACAAGTTTCAGGTACTTGTGGAGTGAGGAAGCAGGTACAGTGAAGCTTGAGTACTTACAAGACGACTCGAGTACTTTTACAGTTTGATGGACCTTCGAGGTACTAATATGATGTAGTGATGGACCTAATCACCTCGAGTACTTGAGGGGAATCTCTTTTTGGTACATTGGAGTGTCTTGATTGTTCCAAAAGTATGCCAGGAAACTGACCAAAGTGAAGGAAAATAATGGTATCCTGTTGGTTGGAATAGTTTGGAGGATTCAGTTGCTCCAGATTTACCAACTCTGTGCTTCCCCCTTCATGGAGTGGTATGGACATCGTTACCAATGCAGTGATGGACCTTCTCACATCAAGTATGGACATCGTTACCAATGCAGTGATGGACCTTATCACCTCAAGTACTATATTGGAGTGGTATGGACACACACCAGTACACATCATTACTATAAGGTAGTGATGATCCAGCCCTTCATAGCGGATAGTACTGGTGTGTGGGGTGGGGGGTGCCTCTCCTTAGTAACCCCCCCCCCTTCCCCCCTGATGGCATTTTAAAGGGGGGAAGTTTTAACCCTGCCAGTTCCCGAAAGGTGCCTGAAGGACCCCCGTGGGGCCTTCGGGCCTCGTGGGGGGGTCCAAGGGTTGTCCTGGGGGGAGCGTAAGGGTTCAGCCATCCACTTGTATTAAAGTAGCATGTCTCTACTTTGATATGCCAGAAAATTTATTTTAACTTTTGACTTTTTTTTTTTTTTTTTTTTTTTTTTTTTTTTAATCGAAAAAAATTGTGCATGTAGGTGTGGGTGATCTCCGGACGCTGTTTTTAATAAAAAGTTAATGGAATAAGAGTTGGTGTGGGTAAGATATTTATTAACCTTGAGGTGATGATAGTGAGAATAATAACAATGTAAATTAGGGGTGTACAACGTTTTGGGCTCCTCGGGCCACATGATAAAACTTAAAACTTGCTGAGGGCCGCAAGATTTATTTTAAGGAAAGATGTAGAAATTTTCGGTGGTTAATGGTAAAAATATAGTAGTTAATGACTTGAGCCATTACGTTACAAAACTATGATTAATCCTTACCTGGCCAAAGTAAATGAGAGGTAAGAAGTTTGCTTGTGAGCCTGGCATTATGCATTCAGTTTTGTCTCTGTCAGTCTGAAACATTTGATGAACTTGAAAGGTTAGCAGTTCTGTCTGTAGATGAGATGACTGTAACGAGTGAGTGGAGTTATAATAAAGGCACAGTTAGACTCTAAGGACCTAGTGATAAAGTGCAGGTTGTCATGATAAGGGGTCTAGTGGTGGCATATACAGTCGCGGTGAAATATAATCATCCATATAGGGGTAACTCTCGTAAGAGTTTGACAGCTTCCCTCTGTTCCTTAGATGAAAAACTTTCCAATAAATAGGTTAACTAACATCTTCTCATTTACTACAAGCAGCTACACACTACTAAAAACAATAACATCAGGTAGGAAGGTCAAAACATTAGACAGTAAATTGTTTGAGATACCCATATGTGGATGATTATTATTGACTGTATGTATAGCCTTCACTGTCTAAATATATTAATTAAAATTTAAGTTTCTTTATACACTTTCCTGTTTAACATAAAACAATATAGATAATATATCCGGTATGAACAGTACGATGAACAAAGGAAATAATGACGATCTGAAATGGGTGGACAGGGACAGAGAATGGAGCTGCTGACGTCGTCCTCTCCCCGGGACGCATATTATCCAAGTCTGGAAGGGTATGTGTCGGTGCTTGATTTGGTTAAGGTTAGGTCCAGTTTCAGTTAGGTCAGGTTCATATTAGGTAAAATAAGCTAGGTTAGGTTATGTTCACATTATGTAAAATAAGCTAGGTTAGGTCATGTTCACATTATGTAAAATAAGCTAGGTTAGGTCATGTTCACAGGTAAAATAAGCTGGAAAAGAGAATGAAAGTATTTCAAAGATTATCCCATGGTTGGTTTTATCGTTATAACCCAAACGTTATTCTCCTTCCAACCGCCCCGATTTTGGCCCAGCAGTAAGTGGTAGCCCGCCAGACTTGGATAATAGGCCCCGGGGGGACTTCTTGCGCTCTCTGGCTGTCTGACTAGGTCGTGTACCTGGCATACGTAAGTGGTGTTGACACGGATTCATAGACAAGCTTCATTATGTTGGGTTGAAACTTTGGTGTTGGTAAATCTGGAGCAACTGAATCCTGCAAACTATTCCAAGCAACAAGAGAAGACCATTATTTTTGTTCATCTGGTCCTGTTTCCTGGCATAGTTTGGAGGAATCAAGGCACTCGAATGTAACAAAAAAGAATTACCACGTTAATTTTTACCATATATTACCTACTAAGGGGTGCCGGTTGTGCATCCCTGATATAAATAAATAAAAGTTATCCCTAGTTTTATTTTCCCTATAATGTTAACACTATAGAGATGATTAAAAGTCATTATTCTACAGACAGAGATATTGTAATATTCTAGAGAGGAGATTACTATATAATAATGCATAGATAAAAGAAATATTATATAATGACAACACTAATATGTAACAAGACTACTATATAATAAAATACCAACAGAAGATATAGTTACTATAAGCATGTACAGAATGAGATATTATGTATGAGGAGGAATTAATATCTGAGAGAAGACTTGATTACTCGAATAATAGATATGATTAAGATACTATAATATTATTCTATAGAGCTGATTAGATTACTATACAACATTCTATACAGAGAGAATATTACTATACAACATTCGATTCTGAGAAAAAATAATTATATAATCTATAGAGAATAGTATATGATCTAGAGAATAATACTATATATATATACAATATTATATCAAGATAATTTCTATATATTATAATATATATATAGAGAGATTTCTATATCAACAATTGAGATAATTTCTATATACACATGCTTACTGTATAACATTCTAAACTACAGAGAATATTACTGTATAATAATATTCTATACAGAGAGGATATTACTATAATAACACACACCTTAATATATAATAATCTATATATACGAAAACACATTTCTATATAAACAACTATAATAACACACACCTTAATATATAATAATCTATATATACGAAAACACATTTCTATATAAACAAATAACATAATTTCTATATAGAGACAAGATTACTATCTAATATTCTATACAGAGACAGATAGGATTACTATAATATTCTACAGAGAGATACATCAATTATTGTACTATATAATATTCTACAGACAGAGAGACATTACTATATAATATTCTAGAGAGGATTACCATAATATTCTACTATTGAGAGAGAGAGAGGATTACTATAATATTCTACTATTGAGAGAGATAGATTACTATATAATTCTACTATTGAGAGAGATATAATATTCTACACAGATCGAATATTACTAAACAAATAATAAAATCGTGAGTTGCAAGAATCATCACAGCACTCACTACCTCATTTATTTCACAACTATTAATTCAACTACAGCAGTATCAGTTATCCGATACTCAAAATCAACTTCAGTTAAGGTGCTAATTCACTTTTGTTACATTGGAGTGCCTTGATTCCTCAAAAGTATGCCAGGAAACAGAGAAAGAGAGGGAAGAAAGGGAGTCGAGAGAGAGGAGAAAGGGAATGAGAGAGAGAGCCAGGAAACAACAGGACCAGATGAACACAAATAATGGTGTTTGTTCTGTTGTTGCTTGGAATAGTTTGGAGGAATCACTTGCTCCAGATTTACCAACACTGTACTTCCTTCCACCTTAAATAATTCCTTTGTGTTCTAAAACTTTATCTTGGAAAAAATAAAAACATACTCAAAATTAAAATACCAACTGGATGAGATTATAGAAGATAAAACTTGCCATCTTGTAAAAAATATAAACAAGCTAAAAATATTCAAAATTAAAGTAAAAACAACCTAAAAATAAAAACATTCTAAAAGTAAAAAACAAGCTTAAACTAAAAACAACCTAAAAATTACAAACAAACTAATAATAAAAACAAGTTAATAATCAAAACAAGCTGAAAGTAAAAACAAACTTACAATTAAAACACCAACCTTTATGAGATGGTAGAAGATAAAAGTTGCCTCGCCACTCAGAATGAACCCATAAATAAACGGATAAAAGTTGCCATTCCAGCCTCTTGCCACTCAGAATAATCCCATAAAGAAAATAAAAGTTGCCATTCCAACCGGTCGCCACTCAGTATAGACCCACAAATAAATGGATAAAAGTTGCCATTCCATCCTATCACCACTCAGGATCGACCCAAAAATAAACGGATAAAACATGCCATTCCAGCCGGTCGCCACTCAGAATGAATAAATAAATGAGAGAATAAAAGTTGCCATTCCAGCCTGTCGCCACTCAGGATGAACCCACAAATAACATTGATTGATTGATATTAGGCGCCGCAACAGCGAGGTCATATAGAGCCAGAACAAAAGTGATACAGTGGTGGGAGAGGCCAATAAATAAGAGAGGTAGTCTTCATTACAACCCGTGTGTCTGGTACAGTTGGACACATGAATGGGTGGTACAGCCCAGGTGAAAGATACTTGTCCCATTTGAGTAACCAGTGTCTATTTTGAGGTAGTTGCTTTTTATTACCATCCTCAATACTGACTTCTGCCCCTGATGTCTCCTATTTGGCACTAAGGAATTTGATATTGGCAGAAATTGACCATCTTTCACTTGGGCTGTACCACCCATTCATGTGTCCAACTGTACCAGCACACCTAAACCCAATTACCAGCTTGCGGTACAGTGACCCAGTGATGCCAAGTATGGGGAATAGTCCCTAGACATGGGGAATTATAGGTAACAATGGGAAAAATTACAGAAAGATGGTTCAAGAGTAAATGGGAAAATTTCTAAAGATTGTAATAAATGTACGACTATAATCTTCATGAGTAAACAGTGAATATTTGAGGTAAAAAGGGAAATTCTGATGTTGAAGTTGGGGAAAATTCGTCAAGAACACCTGGCAACACTGGTACTACAGTCGGCGGTAAAAGTAGTGTTACCACATCTATTATCAGCCTGCGGTAAAAGAAGTGTTGCCACATACCGAACCCATCTACCAGAGCTTGCGGTACAGTTGGTGGTAAAAGTAGTGTTGCCACATCTGTCGTACACCTAACCCTATGACCAGAGCTTGCGGTCCAGTCGGTGATCAAAATAGTGTTGCCACATCTGACGCACACCTAACCTTACTACCAGAGCTTGCGGTACAGTTGGCAGCAAAAGTCGTGTCTCCACATCTGCCAAGTAAAAAACAAAAAAAAAATTAGAGAAGGAAAAAAAACATTAATTATGTATGAAAATAATACACTATGGAAATATAAGGTTCACAGGGTCGTTAATGGACCCTGTGTGTGGTGTAGTCGGTAAATAGAAGTTATAGGAGTCCTTCAAATATTGCCACAAAACACACACACACACACCGGTGAAATACTGCTTAAGTTAGGTAGGGTTCGGTTAGGTTAGGTTAGGTTAGGTAGGGTTCGGTTAGGTAGGGTAGTTTGTCCAGGTCAGGTCCCGGTAGTCTGCTGCGGTCTAGGTTAGGTTAGGTAAAGTCAGGCTAATTTCAAAATGCCTCATTTGAATATGCCCTATCTTGGAAATAGGGCATATACAGAGGAAATGTCATAGAAGAAAATAGTCTTAGAATGGTCTAAATAAGTGGGTAATGAAGGTAGAAAAACTGTACGCAATAACGATAATTCTTTCAATATTTACCTTATTTTATTTTTAAAGGTCCCAAAGGACACTAGGTTAGATCCCGAAGGTAGCCACAGTCTACATTAGGTCAGGTCAGATTAGGTTATTTCATCTGGTGTTCAAATTTTTTTATATTCTACTTCAAAATTATTGAATTTCCCACCAAACTTATTGAACATTACTTATACAATTTACCAAATGTGGACATTCTAACACACTTTTCATCTATGGTGTTTCTCTCGGAGATACAACGTTTTCGAGATATGCCCCGTTTTCACCCACAATACAAATATGGGGAAGCCGTGGGAATGCTGGGTTATGGGTGGAGGAAAACACACATTTCACTATGGTTCTGTCTTTCTAACTCACTTCCAAACAGTGCTGTGTTATGGGGTCGGTGAAAACACACATTTCATTATAATACACTTCCTACCAGTGTGATGTTATGAGTGGTGGCGGAAAACACACATTTCACTATGGTTCTGTCTTTATAATTCACTTCCTATCTTTATTTCCATTGCTTATAGCATAGTGATAATCCATATTCTTATATTAAAGACCCATGCAATCATTGGATAACGTGGGTTTCTGGTGGGGAGACAGGTTACTCCTTAATTAAACTATTGGCTAGGGCCACGCAGTGTTACCACATCCGGCTAGGTCCCGGGAATTTACCCCAGTCAGTTTATGATAGTTTACACCGATTATATCCTGGTAGTTTGTCCAGGTTAGGTCCCGGTAGTTTGCCCAGGTTTAGGTTAGGTTAGGTAAGGTCAAACTAATTTCCAAATTATATATCTCGAAAACGTTGCATCTCCGAGAGAAACACCATAGATGAAAAGTGTGTTAGAATGGTCCAAAATAGTGGGTAATTATACTAAAGTCAACCCAGTACTTCTGTAAATTTACCTAAAATAGCTCCTAGTACATCAATTGGTAAAGGTACAGAAGTGGACCTTACTGTATAATAGATATTTTACTGTCATTACCCACTATTTCGGACCATTCTAAGACACCTTTCTTCTATGGTTTTTCTTCCTCAAATGCCCCGTTTCCAAGATAGGGCATATTCAAATGGGGCATTTTGAAATTAGCCTGACCTTACCTGACCTGACCTAACCTAACCTAGACCGCATCAGACTACCGGGACCTAACCTGGGCAAACTACCGGGAAATAATCGTGATAAAGTACAATAAATGACAAGGGTAAAATACTGGGACCCAGCCGGATCTGGCAACACTGCTGAATTCAGGTCCACTTCTGTACTAATACCCATCAATTTAACGTAAAAAACAGCGGTAAATATTGAATGAATTACCGTTATTGAGTACGGTTTTTCTACCTTCATTACCCACTTATTTAGACCATTTTAACACAGCTCCTAGTACATAAATTTAACGCAAAAAATAGCTCTTGCTACATAAATTTCACGTAAAAAAATATACTCTTACACCCTCCATTGTCGCACTCGTCTCCTTGATTGTTTACTGTTTGTTTACATCGGCCAGTGTTGCCAGATCTGAGTTGAGTTTCGGGAGTAGTATTGCCTTTACAACGGGTCGATTCCACAGTGGTATTGGTTTGTTAGCTTCCCAACCAACCACACTTGTAAGGCTTCATTATTTTCCAAAAGCTGACCATCCACATTCACAAAATCTATCCAACAGTTAGATAATGATGATCACTGTATAGTTTACTCACCAAATTCATTAAATAATTCACCCAGAAGTCATTTAATAATAATAATAACAATGATGATCACTGTATAGTTTACTCACCAAATTCATTAAATAATTTACCCATCAGTCATTTACACGGCTAATATTCTTTCGTTTGCTGGCTTACAAACCAATACCAACCAATGTGGAATCGACCCATAGACTCTCCTTGATGTATGTATGTGGTCAATAATAATCATCCACATATGGGTATCTCAAACAATTTACTGTCTAATGTTTTCACCTTCATACATGATGTTATTGTTTTAAGTAGTGTGTAGCTGCTTGTATTAAATTAAAAGATGGTAGTTAACGTGTGTGTTAAGTAGTGTGTAGCTGCTTGTATTTAATTTAAATTTAACGTGTGTGTGTGTTATTGTTTTAAGTAGTGTGTAACTGCTTGTATCAAAATAAAAGATGGTAGTTAACCTATTTATTGGAAAGTTTATCATCTCAGGAACAGAGGGAAGCTGTCAAAATTTTACGTGAGTTACCCCTATATGGATGATTATTTTTTACCATGTATTTGCTCTTGTGGTCTGTGGGGTCTCTTTACCTATTTATTTCTTTGTATCTTATATTTCTCTTGGTAAATATTGAAAGAATTACCATTATTGCGTACGGTTTTTCTACCTTCATTACCCACTTTAGACAATTGTAAGACTATTTTCTTCTAGAGTAATTACCTTAAAAATTATAGCTTTGCCCCAACCCAAGTGAGCTCCCTGTCTGTACCAGTGTTGCCAGGTCAGGTCTGCTTGACGAAATTTCCCATACTTCAACATCAGAATTTCCCTTTTTACCCAACTTCAATATCAGAATTTCCCTTTTTACCCCAACTTCAACATCGGAATTTCCCTTTTTACCCCAACTTCAACATCAGAATTTCCCTTTTTACCTCAGAAATTCCGTTTATTCTTGAATATTATCAGCTTAATTGGTGGTGATGTTGGTACCGTAGAGTCTCTTCTGTCCCACTAGATGACCCACACCTTATTTATACACGTCACTATACAGGAGACAATGATGGTGGGTGTGTGTGTGTGTAGCCTGGTGATGGGTTGTGTGTGTGTGTGTGTGTGTGTGTGTGATGGTGTGGGTGGGCTGTCATCCAGTAACCTCCTGCTTCTGGCAGATCTTGGGCTTCGACACAGGTGGGCTAGAGACTATGGAATCCGAATGTACAGCCACAATCAAATATCCACCAACACTTTCCTTCTATCGTGCAAATAAATCAGTATCAAATCAAAATATAATCATACAACAGCACCTTATGTCAACTCAACCCCCTCAATTATTATTATGAGGTGCAAGATTATGCACGTGTTGTTCTTTATTACCAAGATATTTACTACAATCAATATAATCATACAAAACCTTACGTCAACTCAACCCCCTCAATTATTATTATCATTATGAGGTGCTGTAAAATCATACACGTGTTGTTCTTTATTACCAAGATATTTACTACAATGGAAGGAAAGTGTTGGTGGATATATGATTCTGGCTGTACTGTCGACAACTATACATCTAATCTATAATGTATGATAAATATATTAAGGTAAATAAAACAATAACAAACTAATAACCTCTGTATAATGTAATTAAATTATTTACATAAGCTAGCAATATGCTAGCACAAACAGTATAGCATTGGAAAATATATAATAATAGTATATCAAAAAGGAGATAGATAGATAGATAGATAGATAGATAGATACCTTGTTGGAGTGTGGGATATTTATTTAGTTAATATATTGCTGATTCAAGTAGAGGATTACAGGTTCCTCCAAACTATGCCAGGCAACACACACTCTCTCTCTCTAATTAAGGCCTCCATAGACTATCAATCATACCTGTACAAATGATGTACAGTGATGCATGATAATGTGGTGATTCCACAGTGGTATTGGTTTGTAAGCTTCCCAACCAACCACACTTGTAAGGCTTCATTATTTTCCATAAGCTGAGTATTCACATTCACAAAATCTATCCAACAGTTAGATAATAATAATCACTGTATAGTTTACTCAACAAATTCATTAAATAATTCACCCACAAGTCATTTACACGGCTAACATTCTTTCGTTTGTGTGCTTACAAACTAAAACCAACCACTGTGGAATGGACCCTCTGTGTGGTGACTGCTCATGGGTATTCTTGCTAGTGTGTGGCAAATTTAAATGATTGCACAGTCACCTAGTTTGCACAGACATGAATGATATAGTCTATGGAGGCCTTTATAAATAGAAGTTGTGTTTTGTAGTACAGTTTGAAGGACTCACAAGCAGTGTTGCCAGGTCTGCTTGGCGAAATTTCCCTAACTTCTTCACTTTTAGAATTTCCCCTTTTTTTTTTTTGCCTCAATAATTCCCTGTTTAGTCTTGAACATTGACGGTCTTTTTGGTATTATTTTCGTCAGGTAGAAATTTCCCTATTTACTCCAAGTTGAATAATCTTTATATAATTTCCCTATGTAGACTTCATTCAAAATTCCCTAAAACAGAGAAATTTCCCTGTTTACTCCAAGTTGAACAATCTTTATATAATTATTTCCCTGTATGGGCTTCAAAATTCCCTAAAACAGAGAAATTTCCCTGTTTACTCCAAGTTGAACAATCTTTATATAATAATTCCCCTATGTAGACTTCATTCAAAATTCCCTAAAATAGAGAAATTTTGCTGCACCTGGCAACACTGCTCACAAGGCCTCTAATTTCACACACAACAAACTGAAAATATAATACCCTGAATGTCAACAAATAAATTACAGGCCCAAAAACACCCCAAAAATCGATTGTCATTATTTAGCGGGGTTTAATTTTGGCGAGTTTTAGCTTTCAACGCGGCGTCAAATATAAAATCTGCCAAAAACGTTAATCAGATCACTGGATGATTGACATCCTTTGCCCGCGAAAATTAGAACTCGCTAAATTATCACCCACAAAACAATGAAATATGTGTGTTAAACTTATAACTCGCTAAATTTCCACCCACGTAACAATGGTGAAAATTAAAACCCGCTAACTTATCACTCACAAATAAAGTGAAAATTAGAACTCGCTAAAATATCACCCTCAAATACAGGGTGAACATTAAAACTCGCTAACTTAATTAATACCCAAAAAAAAAAAAGTTAAAATTAAAACTCGCTAAATTGTCACACATTAAAACTCGCTAACTTAACACACACATAAAATACGTCAAAATAAAAACTCGCTAACTTAAGACACACACACAAAAAAGTTAAAATTAAAACTCGCTAAATTTTCACCCACTGAAATGAAAATGTGTGTGTAAATGTGTTTGTGTGTTTGTATTGATTCGTTTAAGTTAAAATATAAATTGTATAATAATGAAAATGTACAATAATGTAAATTGGTGTAAGAAGCACTTGATTTACATATACATTTCTGTTTACATGCCAAAGTCCCATATACATCCATCATTTATATATATATATATAATTATAATTTATTTATAATAAACTATATATATTTTCTTATGGGACCCTGTGTGTGATGTAGTCAGAAAATTGGAGGTAAATGAGTCCTTCAAATATTGCCACGAAACACACACACACACACACAGCTCTATATGGAAGGAGGTTGTTTGTTTGTGTGTTTCGTGGCATAGTCAGGAGGAATCAGAAGCCTCCAAACACACACACACACACACACACACACACCTATATGGAAGGAGGTTGTTTGTTTGTGTGTTTCGTGGCATAGTCAGGAGGAATCAGAAGCCTCCAATTCTCACACACGATCACAGGGTCCTTTTAACATTTCTAAATCTCTCTCATCATATTTTAACATAATTATTAGAATTTTTAAATATTATAGATAATTAAATACTAAATAAATATATCTATAGCTTTCTAAACCATTCTGCTTTCACGTTTTAATTAAGGGATATTCTCTTGTTGGTGAATTGGAAGGTTTGTGATTCCTTAAAACTATATATGGGTCGATTCCACAGTGGTTGGTATTGGTTTGTAAGCACGCAAACGAAAGAATCTTTGCCGTGTTAATGACTTCTTGGTGAATTATTTAATGAATTTGGTGAGTAAACTATACAGTGATCATCATTATTATTATTATTATTATTATTATTATTATTATTAAATGACTTCTGCGTGAATTATTTAATGAATTTGGTGAGTAAACTATACAGTGATCATTATTATCTAAACTGTTTTAATACATTTTGTGAATGTGGATACTCAGCTTTTGGAAAATAATGAAGCCTTACAAGTGTGGTTGGTTGGGAAGCTAACAAACAAATACCACTGTGGAATCAACCCTTGGAAAATAATGAAGCCTTACAAGTGTGGTTGGTTGGGAAGCTAACAAACAAATACCAATGTGGAATCAATCCTATGCCACGAAACAACAGAT
>JAWQEG010008970.1:30000-32410 GCA_033782935.1 Petrolisthes cinctipes
AAAGAGGTGATTCCGTGTGTGTGTGTGTTAGGGGAGGGAGTGAATCTTAGTGTGTTTATGAAGGAGGTGATTCTGTGTGTGTGTGTGTGTGTGAGGGGGACGGGGTGAATCTGTGTGTGTGTGTGTTTTAGGGAAGGAGGTGAATGTGTGTGTGTTTTATGAAAGATGCAAATATGTGTGTGTGTGTTTTAGTGGAGCAAGTGAATCCGTGTGTGTGTGTGTTTGTGTTAGGGAAGGAGGTAACTCTGTGTGTGTATCTGTGTGTGTGCATGAAGCGAACAGAACCAGAATAACCCTGATAATAATTGACTGAGTGTGTAAGTAAGACCATCCTAGCTAAGCCTATAAGATCTTGTGGTTCTGAAAATGTAAGAATGAAGGAGAAGGTGATAGAGAGAAGGAAGTGTGTGTGTGTGTGTGTGTGTGTATGTGTGTGTGTGTGTGTGTGTGTGGGGAGGAGAAGGAGGAGGAGGTGATTCTGTGTGTGTGTGTGTGTGTGAAGGAGAAGGTGATAGAGAGATGGGGTGTGTTTATGAAGGAAGTGTGTGTGTGTGTGTGTGTGTGTGTGTGTGTGTGTGTGGGTGAATCTGTGTGTGTGTGTATGTTTTAGGGGGGAGGTGAATCTACATGTGTGTGTATGTGTGTGTGTGTTTGTTTATGAAGGAGGTAATTCTGTGTATGTGTGTGTGTGTTAGGGGAGGAGGAGGAGGAGGAGGTGAATATCTGTGTGTGTGTGTGTGTGTGTGTGTGTGTGTGTGTGTGTGTGTGTTAGAGAGGGAGGGGGGTGATTCTGTGTGTGTGTGTGTGTGTGTGTGTGTGTTTGTTAATGATGAAAAATGATGATAATGATGGTGATAATGGTTGGCTGTGTTGGTCTCATTATACGATAGATAGATAGATAGATAGATAGATAGATAGATAGATGGATAGATAGATAGATAGACAAAGAAGGAAATCAAAGGAAAAAACAAAGAGAGAGAGAGAGAGAGAGAGAGAGAGAGAGAGAGAGAGAGAGAGAGAGAGAGAGAGAGAGAGAGAGAGAGAGAGAGAGAGAGATGAAACAAGAGAACAAGAGTAAAAGAATTATATATGACAAAAAAAAAAAAAAAAAAAATAATAATAATAAAAATAATAGATAAATAAAAAGAGCACCGTGTCACTGCTCCCCCACCCACCATCACTTCAATGTTAATAATATATATTAATAATCTATATACCGGCCGCTCTGCACCACGTGAGCTTTGATCTATGTATATATATATAAATTTATATATATATATATATATATATATATATATATATAAATATATATATATATATATATATATATATATATATATATATATATATATATATATATATATATATATATATATATATATATGTATATATATATATATGTATAATAATTACAGGCTAAAGGTAATTATAGCAATGTCAAAATTAGCACTCTACAAATATTATTAATATTAATATTATTATTATTATTATTATTAATTATTATTATGTATAACTAAGGGCCCCTATTTGAGCTTTACAAGTCTACATCATTATGGACATTAAAGTAGTATTGTATTTATTGCATAATTCTCACACTACCTTCATTCTTCACAGAGAGCGAAAATAAACTCTTGTTATGTGTGTGTGTGTGTGTGTGTGTGTGTGTGTTGGGATGAGTGTGTTTGTTGTTGTTGTGTGTGTGTGTGTGTGTGTGTGTGTGTGTGTGTGTTGGGATGAGTGTGTGTGTGTGTGTGTGTTGGGATGAGTATGAGTGTGTGTGTGTGTGTGTGTTGGGATGAGTGTGTGTGTGTGTGTGTGTTGGGATGAGTATGTGTGTGTGTGTGTGTGTGTGTTGGGATGAGTGTGTGTGTGTGTGTGTGTGTTGGGATGTGTGTGTGTGTGTGTGTGTGTGTGTGTGTGTGTGTGTGTGTGTGTGTGTGTGTGTGTGTGTAATGAGATGATATACTTCTTGTTGTTGGTTGTATTTCGGTTTTGTTATGAATTGTTTTACCTTATAATTATAATATTTTATTTCTTCTTCACTTCCTCCTCCTCCTCTGACTGACTGACTGACTTATTGACTTATCTGACAATTAAGGGACCCTGTGTGTGTGTGTGTGTGTGTGTGTGTGTGTGAGAGAGAGAGAGAGAGAGAGAGAGAGAGAGAGAGAGAGAGAGAGAGAGAGAGAGAGAGAGAGAGAGAGAGAGAGTGTGTGTGTGTGTGTGTGTGTGTGTGTGTGTGTGTGAGAGAGAGAGAGAGAGAGTGTGTGTGTGTGTGTGTGAGAGAGAGAGAGAGAGAGAGAGTATGTGTGTGTGTGTGAGAGAGGAGAAGGCCATGTGTGTGTGTGTGTGTGTGTGTGTGAGTGTGTGAGAAAGAGAGAGAGAGTGTGTGTGTATGTGTGTGTGTGTG
>JAWQEG010008971.1:0-25000 GCA_033782935.1 Petrolisthes cinctipes
GGTCATTTTAGTTGCTTGGTTGGCAGTGTTTACATACAGTAGGCCTGTATTATTTTGGCCTTGAATTCTCTTAGGAACTCGAAACGTGCTTACACATGTTCTGTAGCCCTTTATGGTAGAATTAATAAGTGCTTAAACAATAATACACTGCAATGTACACAAAGTAAACATTAAGGGGGTATACAGTATAGTACAGTGTTGTTGTTGGTGGTGGTGGTAATTCTGGAGTACCTGATTTCTCCAAACTATTCTAAGCAAACAGGATAGATACCATTATATTTTATCAATTGGTTCTGTTTCCTGACATATTTTTGGAGGAATCAATGCACTCCAATGTACCAAAAGTATATTACTCCCTTAAATCACACCACGGAAACGGGGCAACTTCTAAAATGATAAATAAATAAATGAAAAAAAATACGTGTTGTCGTTCTTTCCGATAATCATTACTTGCACGACTCAGACCCCGAGAACTTGGAAGATTAACACATTTCATCGTATAGGACTAGGATTATGGACCAAGTGTTTAGAATATATATACAGTATTTATCTATATTCTTCTTCTTCTTAATGGCAGCAGTAACAAAGAAACCCGGAATATTGCTACCAGGTGGGTCCTCGCTACAGCCCCACAACACTCATTCTTTACTTCCTTCCTCGAATACAGTACACTAGCAGGCATACATACACACATACACTACATGCACCTCATTTTCCACACAAACAATTTACCTTCCACGCATGTACACTATATCAATGTGTCTAAATAACACGAGAAAAATATTTTGGTAACACTATCCTAACACCTACTGCCACTTTCATTCCCTCCCTTCACTACCACCTTCCACTTTCATCCCTCCCTTCACTACCGCCTTCCACTTTTCATCCCCTCCCTTCACTACCACCTTCCACTTTCATTTCCCTCCTTTCACTATCAGTCTACAACATTCTTCCTTTTATTTTATTTCCTTCTTTACTTGTAAGTCTTGATTGCTTAAGAAAATGAAAACTGTCAGCGATCATTACCTTTAGTTAGTGTGATCAAGGAAAAGAAAGACGAGTACAGACGTTCACAGATCAACAGGTAGTATAGGCTTATTACGTAATCAGGTGTGGTGTGCATTGGAGTCAAGAGTCGAAAAGGTAAGGGAAATAGAGATAGAGAGATAGATAGATATATGGCCGAGGAATACCTTGGCCATGGATAGATAGTGTGTGTGTGTGTGTGTGTGTGTGTGTGTGTGTGTGTGCACTTACCGTGGGAAAGACCTGTGTCACATAGGCCTACTCGTCTGTGAGGCTACGTCAAGGTCATGCCCCACCCTATCATTATTTAGCACCATTATTAAAGAAAGGGGTAAGATATTTTTGGTACATTGGAGTGCCTTGATTCCTCCAAAATGTGACAAGAAACAGAACCAATGACTAAATATATTGGCATCCTGGTCTTTGAAATAGTTAATGAAGTGAGGATGTGTAATAATACAAGAGGCTACATACAAACTTCTTATAGGGTAGAACATTGTTGGTAAATCTGTAGCAAATAATTCCTTCAAACTATTCCAAGCAACAGGTCACCATTATTTTTGTTCATCTAGCTCTGTGTCCTGACGTTATCTGGATGAACCCAAAGTGTACTATCCCCTTTTTTATGTTATGTATTTTCTTTACACCCAGCATCAACAAGGACTAAATGGGGAGACGTTTTATGTGAGCTTAAGAAAAAGGGATGTATGAAAATGCTTGAAGGAAGAGAAAATAAAAGGAAGAAGGATATGCAGAAAGAAATAAAATGCAGGAAGAATGGAAAGGAAGACAAGGTAAGTGAGAAGATATGAATTGTTTGGAATAACAGAACGAAGAAAAGAAAGAAGATAAAAATATATATATGAAGAAAAAAAATAGGACGACACAGGGTGGAAGGAAGAAAGGAAGAAAGACAAGACAAGTGAAGTGACGGAGACCCGAGGAGAACCTGGCTGGCTGGTATTACCCTTGAGTCACACCTGCCCCGCCCCCCTACCAAGTCAAACCCTCACGTCACACGATGCAGCTTTTGTGGTGTGTGTGTGTGTGTGTTGGGGGGGGGGGTAATATTGTGTGTGTTGGGGGGGGGGTAATATTGTGTGTGTTGGGGGGGGGTAATATTGTGTGTGTGTGTGTGTGTGTGTGTGTGTGTGTGTGTGTGTGTGTGTGTGTGTGTGTGTGTGTGTGTGTGTGTGTGTGTGTGGTGGGGGTATGTGTGTGTGTGTGTGTGTGTGTGTGTGTGTGTGTGTGTGTGTGTGTGTGTGTGGTGGGGGTATTGTGTGTGTATGTGTATGTGTGTGTATGTGTGTGTATGTGTGTGTGTGTGTAGGGGGGCAAAATATTCCCAAGGCATGGTATGTACAGTCACGAGTCATAATAAGTATCCAGGAGGAGTTGTTGTTGTTGTTGAGGTTTGGAAATATACGTCACATCACTGAACCAATAAAGGGGGTAGTACATTGTTGTTAAATCTGGAGTAACTGATTCCTCCAAACTATTCCAAGCAACAGGACACCATTATTTATCTTAATCTGGTCCCGTTTCCTGACATACTTTGGAGTAATCAAGTTAGTCCAGTATATCAAAAATGTACTATCCTCCCCTTAATTAAAAGCTTATCCTGCCCCACTAATCTATTCGAAGCAGACCTGGACACTTATTATGGTTCTTGCCTGTACTACTCGATAACACACACACACACCTTCTCCTATCCGTACACACACACACACACACACACCTTCTCCTCCTATCCGTACACACACACACACCTTCTCCTATCCGTACACACACACACTCACACCTTCTCCTCCTATCCGTACACACACACACCTTCTCCTCCTATCCGTACACACACACTCACACTTTCTCCTCCTATCCGTACACACACACACACCTTCTCCTATCCGTACACACACACACACCTTCTCCTCCTATCCGTACACACACACACTTTCTCCTCCTATCTGTACACACACACACACACCTTCTCCTATCCGTACACACACACACACACACACACACACACACACACACACCTCCTCCTATCCGTACACACACACACACACACACACACACACACACACACACACACACACGTCCATTCTACCTCGATACTATACACATCACAACTCAAACCTTATATATAATACAATGAAGAATAACAGATTGTTGTACTTACTCGTATTGTGTTCTTTAGTCTCTCTGTTTCTTGTCGTAAAGTATCCAAATCATTCATTTCTAAAAATTACAAAACTAAAAAATCTGAAAAGAGAAGAAAAGAAATTATATTAGTACAAGTTCCGATTACATTAAACATCTGGTTACATAATAAAAAGGGGGGTAAGATATTTGAAGATTAATGTGTACTACTGATTCCTCCAAACTATGCCACAAAACAAGACCACCACCACTATATTATATTTAAAGTTTCTCTGTATCGTTTGGAGGAAGTACGGTAGTCATAATTTACACATCATATATATATAAACCCTTTAAAATGTCATAAAATTTAATATTCAAAGAAAAGTCTGGTCTCTCTTTTACTAGTACCGGTACTTAGCAACACGAAAGAGTATGTTCTAAGTTTCATAAATAATACCTTCACATCAAAAACATCCTACAATACTATAAGACAGCTGTAAACTTAAGGGGGAAATTTTTTGTTGGTAATTCTGGAGCAACTGAATCCTCCAAACTCTTCCAAGCAACAGAACACCATTATTTTTGCTCTTCTGGTCCTGTTTCCTGACATACTTTGGAGGAATCATGGCACTCCAATGTAACAAAAGCGAATTACCCCCTTAACTATAGGACAAGTGATTTTCCCTAAACACACACACACACACACTGAGGATGGTAGCAGTGTTCACAGAAACTGTTTGGTAATAAACTTTCATCTGCCAGTGTGAGTTTTCTTCTCGTCATAGACAAGTACGTCAGTGTGATTCTGCAAGCACACATACAAACACAAAGTTTGTTTATTTTTTCTTTGTCTGGGATCATTATTAAAGACCTAACTTCTTTTTCATGAAGCATCTGTATAAAAGAAAAGCTAATTAGACACATCAAGTACTCACCAGCCCCCCCCCCCAAAAAAAAAATACAAGATTAATAATAAATAAATAAATAAAATAGTCTGTCAGGAGCCGTACTCAAGTTGTCAGTCACTCAACCTAAGGGTAAATTCTCTTGTTGGTGTACATTGGTGCATCTTGATTCCTTAAAAGTCTGCAGGGAAACAGGACCAGAAGAGCAAAAATAATGGTGGCATGTTGCTTAGAATAGTCTGGCGGATTCAGAAACCTTACAATTCACCAACAAAAGAATCTCCCCTTAAGGATTTACAGAACCTGGCAACATTATTTTCTTGTGATTGATAAACCTTTTGGTCGTGGTTGTATTTATCATAAAATGGTGAGGTGTTAGCCCAGGGAAACCTCAGTGATGTTGTATCATTCTAAACGATGTTAATGGACAACATATTAAGGGGGAAGTACAGTGTTCGTAAATTTGGAGCATCTGATTCTACCAAATTATGTCCACCAACAGGACACCTTTATTTTTCTTCTTCTGGTCTTGTCCTGAAATACTTCTGAGGAATGAAAGTGCATTACCCCTTAAAAGAGACAACATGTATAAGTATATATAATCCCCCCCTTCGACCCCCCCCCCCCCCCTTCAGGTACACACTCCCTCCCAATGACAAATCATACACTACAGTATATAGCATATAACATAAGAACATTATTTCCTTCGACCTTCATTCTCCAATCTTGGGTCTGATCTGATCTGTAAATGAACTTAAACCAGTTTCATACGAGGTTGGTGCCCACATTAAGGAGATAATATACTTATGGTACATCGGAGCCTTGATTCCTCCAAACTATGCCAGAAAACAGGACCACAATAACAAAAGTAATGGTGGACTATTGTCTGGAATAGTATGGAGGAATCAGTTACTCCAGATTTAGCAACACTGTACTATCATCCCCTTAATTAAGTGTAACAGAGGTAATACAGGGCGAGGTGAGGTAAGCCAGCATAACCATCCCTACCACCAGCAGCATCAGGGGAAGTGAAGGGAAGAGGTAGACGCTATGGTTTATTGACCTGCTACTTTAAGGTGTGCAGTACACTACAATAGACTGACCAGGCCGCCTCCTTCACACTAAGATAAATGACAGCGTCTAGGCATTCACCTTCACAGTGCCAAGCAAAAAGAGAAAGAAAATGGAAGGTGGTGGAGTAAGGTGGGAGGGATGAGGCAGGAAGTGCAGTACACAAGGCAATGTCACCAATGGCCATCTGGACAATGACAGTGTGTTGTGGGCATCACCTGGCACCTAGTGACAAAGTGCCACCCACACCAGCAGGTGGTGTCACACAGTGGGCGAGGGCGGCTACCAGCAGCAGCAGCAGGTAGCCGGGCGGCCAGACAGGGCGGGGGAGGGGAGGGAAGAGGAGGTGGGGTGTAGCAGACAACATGAGGGCGGCGGCGGAGGGGAGGTAGGTGAGGCTTACCCCGGGCGAGGCAGTGAGGCTGTAGTGAGGTCACAGGGGCAGCCGGGGAGGTGCTCTCATGCTTGGCCCCGAGGGTCCCGGGGGCCCGGGGTCCCGGGGCGGCCGGCACGGGGCTCACACTCTGGGCACTGTGGCCCTCAGTGCCTACTGCAGCGCCATGCTGGGCCACAAAACAGCAGCTACAGCAAGGTGTGTGGCACTACAGAGGCGGGGCCGCGGCACTAAGGCACAGTGGCGGCAGTGACAGCAACAAGAGTGACAGGGAGAGCGACCACTCAAGATGGCGGTGGGTGAGAAAGGGTGGCGTGCGGGGCGGCACCTGCACTGCCGTTACTGCTGCCTTCACCGTGTAGGGGTGGAGGCGATGGGCGTGAGGGCGGCGTGGTGTGCAGTTAGGCCTACCAACACTAAAGGAGGGTAATAAGGCAGGACTACACTCCTGACCTGACTCCCTAACCTGACTCCCTTGCGGCACTCACCCACTCAACACCAAGAGTAGAGAGCAACTGGCCGAGGCGCGTGGCGGCTGGCGCAGCTCCCACCCGCGCAGCCGCACTGTCCCGCCACGCCCGCACCGCACACACGCACGCAACTTCACGCACGCATCGATCCCACACACACCTGGCAGCACGGCACCACACGCACTCACCTCCGTACACCACCACTGGCACTGGGCAGGGCACGGCATGGCACGCGACGGGTGTCCTGCCCTGCCCTGCCCAGTGGGACACGTGGCACACCCAACACATTACATTTCCCTTCATTCCATTACACCTACTTTTAACACCTTTCTTTATCTTCCTGTTCTAGCTCTTCTACTTCTCTCCACATCCTTTATCTTGCCTCTATCCATTTCCCCCTCCTACTTTCCTACACTCCATTCCACCCTATTGCTATTCCTCTTTTTTTTCCTTTGCCCACAACACTTTCCTTTCGTCCTACTTCATTCACTTCTTGCCTGTACCTTGGCCTCCTTACACAATCAATCCGTGCACCACCTAACAGTACCAGTTGTTGTTACCACGGTTTAATTAGCCATCCCTGCCCATCTATCATCTTCACTGGCTAGCCATGACGTCAAGACAAGAGTTTTCCCCCTTTGACATACTCCTTTCTTTAATCATCTTCCTATTATCTTTTTAATCTCACAACTTCTTTATCTTCCTACTTTTTCATTCCTAAAGTCTCCAGGATAGTGGGATGGGATGGGATGGGACGGTGTGGGGTTGGTAGGGGTAGTTGCCTGGGATGAAGTTGGTGGGTGAGGTGGGTTGGGGGGGGGTCAGGAGGTTGGGGGTTCAGGATGGTGGGTGAGGTTGGTGGGGGGGTCAGGATGGTGGGTGAGGTGGGGGGGAGGTCAGGATGGTGGGTGATGTGGGGGGAGGGAGCTCAGGATGGTGGGTGAGGTGGGGGGGGTCAAGATGGTGGGTGAGGTGGGTTGGGGGGTTCAGGATGGTGGGTGGGGTGGGGGGTTCAGGATGGTGGGTGAGGTGGGGTGGGGGGGTCAGGATGGTGGGTGAGGTGGGGTGGGGGGGTCAGGATGGTGGGTGAGGTGGGTTGGGGGGTTCAGGATGGTGGGTGAGGTGGGTTGGGGGGTTCAGGATGGTGGGTGAGGTGGGTTGGGGGGTCAAGATGGTGGGTGAGGTGGGTTGGGGGGTCAAGATGGTGGGTGAGGTGGGTTGGGGGGTCAGGATGGTGGGTGAGGTGGGTTGGGGGGTCAGGATGGTGGGTGAGGTGGGTTGGGGGGTCAGGATGGTGGGTGAGGTGGGTTGGGGGGTCAGGATGGTGGGTGAGGTGGGTTGGGGGGTCAGGATGGTGGGTGAGGTGGGGGGGGAGGTCATGATGGTGGGTGAGGTGGGGGGGGAGGTTAGGATGGTGGGTGAGGTGGGGGGGGGAGTCAGGATGGTGGGTGAGGTGGGTGAGGTGGGGGGGGAGTCAGGATGGTGGGTGAGGTGGGTGAGGGGGTCAGGATGGTGGGTTAGGATGGTGGGGAAGGGGGTCAGGATGGTGGGGGGGGGGAAGCCTAAATGACGCAACAACGGCAGTGGTGGTGTGTGATGAAGCAGACACACGACACACACCTCACCTCAAACACACACACACACACACCACAGTACACAAACCCTTACTAACCAGACAGCTTGAGGAACTTCAACAACAACAACCCTTACTAACCAACCAAATGACGTATTCTCTAACACCCGAACACACACCTCACCTTGCATAAACACACACCACAGAACACAACCCTTACTAACCAACCAACTAACCATTTCAGTGCCACGTTAACACCCCAAAACACACCACAGTACACAATCTTTACTAACCAATCAAACTAATAACCTTAATACCACAACCCTTACTAACCAATCAACTAACCAATCAAACTAACCACCTTAATACCACAACCCTTACTAACCAATCAACTAACCAATCAAACTAACCACCTTAATACCACAAGCCTTACTAACCAATCAACTAACCACCTTAATACCACAAGCCTTACTAACCAATCAACTAACCACCTTAATGCCACAACCCTTACTAACCAATCAACTAACCACCTTAATGCCACAACCCTTACTAACCAATCAACTAACCACCTTAATACCACAACCCTTACTAACCAATCAAACAAACCACCTTAATAACCAATCAAACTAACCACCTTAATACCACAACCCTTACTAACCAATCAAACTAATCACTCCAATTGCCACTTTATCTAACTTAACCGCAACACAAATACATACCTAATGTGATTTCATCTTACTTCCGAGAACAATTATTATTATTATATCTAGGGCGACTTGAGTATAACTTTCCCCAAACCTAATGTGACTTGATTAAATTAAACCTCAACTTATAGGGGGGGAGGGGGGGGGGAGTACTATACGGTGTTGGCTTCTGATTCCTCCCAAACTATTTCAAGCAACACACACGTCACTATTATTATTATTATTTTTTTTTTTTTTTTTTTTTTGTTAATCTGGTCCTGTTTCCAACCTAATGTGACTTGATTAAATTAAACCTCAACTTATAGGCTTCTGATTCCTCCAAACTATTTCAAGCAACACACACGTAACTATTATTATTTTTTTCTAATCTGGTCCTGTTTCCTGACATACTTTGGAGGAATCAAGGCTCTTCCAATGTACCCAAACTATACTATTGCCTTAAGGGGGTGCGGGAGTAGGGGACAGGCTTGGGGGGGGGACTGAGGGGGTGCGGGAATAGGGGGACAGGCTTTGGGTGGGTAGAAAGCCTGTCCCCTATTCGCGCACCCCCCTAAACCCCCCCCCCCCAAGCCTGTCCCCCTATTCCAGCACCCCCCTAATCTAGCACGACTTGAGGCAACTTTACCCACACCAAATCTTGCAGGGGGACAGGAAGACAAGGAAGATCAGAATGAGGTGAGGAGGAAAAGAGGGGTATGAAGAGGAGGTAGGGAGGAAAAGAGGGGGATGAAGAGGAGGTAGGGATGAAAAGAGGGGGATGAAGAGGAGGTAGGGATGAAAAGAGGGGAATGAAGAGGAGGTAGGAAGGAAAAGAGGGGAATGAAGAGGAGGTAGGGATGAAAAGAGGGGTATGAAGAGGAGGTAGGGATGAAAAGAGGGGAATGAAGGAGGTAGGAAGGAAAAGAGGGGAATGAAGGAGGTAGGAAGGAAAAGAGGGGAATGAGGTAGTGGGTAAATGAGAATGATCGAGAAGGAAGAAGTAGGGTGAGGGTAAGAAGGATGAGGTGGATAGAAAAGAAATGGACGAGGAGAATGAAGTAGGGAGGAAACGAAGAAGAGGTAGGGAAAAGGCAAGAATATAAGGTTATGGGGAAAGGAGGACGAAGGAAATGAAGTAGGGAGGAAACGAGTATGTGGTTGATGGTGGTAGCGAAGGTGGAGAAGAGAGGGAGGATCCTGTCTTGCGTAATAGCACACACACTTGAGAGGCGGGGTGGGGTGGGGTGGGGTGGGGCATGAGAGGCGAGGGGGTGAAGGAACATAAGTCGAGTGTGTGAAAATTGAACCCCTTCTGCCCCACCTCCTTACGTACTGACAGTTGGGTACCCGACCTTTGAAAGCACCTTGAGGGGATTATAATATATATTCTCTCTTGATCAAAACTGGAATGACACTGATTACTCCAAACTATGCTATGAAACAAATATATATCACGCCTTGTATACTGTGGTACTGGAAAACGAACTTAGGGAAAACAACAACAAAAACACTGATGTAAACACGATACTGGCGATGACAACTGCTGGTGAAGCGACAACAGGTCAACAGACTTCATAAAGGTCATCACCACCATTGTTCACCCAACCCAAGACTTTTCCTTTCAATTGGACCATCACATCTGTCTTACACTCCCTATAGTTCTTTTTATCTCATCATTACACTTATCTATATATATACTACACCCTCTTCTTACATATGGAGGACACCTAACTTACCGGGCAGGCCAACACAGTATTTCTCTAGCCACAACACAAGGCTCCTTAAATATGCGATTTTTACACAACAAAAAGCTACTTAATATGCAATTTTTTCAACACCATACAAGCTACTAACTTCATGCCTTGACGCGGGGGTAGAGACAGTAACTCAATCTATGAAAGACATGCTCACTTCCCATACGAATCTGATGTAATGCTTATATTTTTAGATGCACTCATGTTTTTCCTTGTCAACTCACACCTTAAATCGACATGCCTAAATAATTTATCTCTAAACTCCAAATGTTGAGAGAGGGAAAATAGGGGGTGGATGGGTAGAGAGGTTGTGAGGGGGATGGGGAGAGAGAGAGAGGTTGTGAGGGGGATGGGGAGAGAGAGAGAGGTGGTGAGGGGGATGGGGAGAGAGAGGTGGTGAGGGGGATGGGGAGGGAGAGGTGGTGAGGGGGATGGGGAGGGAGAGGTGGCGAGGAGGATGAGGAGAGAGAGAGGTGAGGGGGATGGATGGAGAGAGGTGAGGGGGATGGGAAGGGCGAGAGAGGAGGTGAGGGGAATGGGGAGGGAGAGAGAGGAGGTGAGGGGGATGGGGAGGGCGAGAGGTGAGGGGGATGGGGAGGGCGAGAGGTGAGGGGGATAGGGAGAGAGAGAGAAGGTGAGGGGGATAGGGAGAGAGAGAGAAGGTGAGGGGGATAGGGAGAGAGAGAGAAGGTGAGGAAGATGGGGAGAGAGGAGGTGAGGTGGGGGATGGGGAGAGAGGAGGTGAGGTGGGGGATGGGGAGGGAGAGAGAGGTGGTGAGGTGGGGGATGGGGAGGGAGAGAGAGGTGGTGAGGTGGGGGATGGGGAGGGAGAGAGAGGAGGTGAGGGGGGTGAGGGCGTACAACATTCCTTCCTCCCCAACCCCTTCACCAGCCTGTACCGCCTCTAGGACATACCAAACCAAACCAAACCAACCAACCTGCCACAGAGAGACTACCCTTCCCTCCTATACCTGTCATACCTCCTGCTGCTTAGTCTATGTAATGTACTGTATATTCAATCTTCTACCTCCTCTTGTATCTTCTTTTACTAATCCATACCTTCTAGTTTCTACCTGCAACTGTGTCTGTGCTTTACATATGTACAGTACTATCTCCTGCTACAACTCCCTCTACTCGAAATTTTACTATGATACCTTCTTCCTTCCCTTCTTCCATGCAGTGCCCCGGAATTCTTGGCATAACTTAATTTTTTTTCTTTTTTCTCCTTTTCTCTTTTATCACAGACGCTTGCCAATCATTTCCACACACTCAGATTCATGGAGGACAGGCTTCTTCCGTCACATAATATTGAATGGCATTAATATGGCTATAACGTATTAATACCAAAAATGTATTAAGGGGGTAATACATTTTTTTTTTGGTATATTGGAATGCCTTGATTCCTCCAAAGTAAAGGAGAACCAATGCATAAATATGATAGAATCCAGTTGCTGGGAATAGTTTGGAGGAATCAGTTGCTCCAGATTTACCACCAACAGCACTGTACTGTACAATACTATATAACCTCCCTAAAGTTATATAAGATATTACCAAATCTGCTTTGACATTGGTAAATATAATGCAACTGAAGGCAAAATACACATAAAATTTACAGAACTAGGTACATCTCTGCAACTTATTAATGCCGGAACGTACATGTACATGATATGTTTATCTAAAGTCATACTTGTTAAAAAGGAATAGGTGTAATTTCACTGGAGAAAAAAAAAAAAAAAAAAAAAAAAAAAAAAGCAGAGATCTAGAAGAGGGGGGGGGGGATGATGGTAGGACAATCCAAGGAGATATGAGGAAAGCACGGCCTACAAGTGAGGTAAATCACTCCCTTCGACGATGTAGTGATGTATGGTAAAGTGACAATATTGTGTCCATAGTTCCCAGAGGTCAGTGTAAGTTTACGTTGCAGTATTCTTCTGGCTTTCACCACCCATACATATGTATGTAATATATGTATACACAAATAAATACATAACCCTGGCACGTAAGCCCGCAGTCAGAAGTTCACAACCCAATTCAATAATGCATCTAGTGCATCTGGTACTAAGATGGTAAAAGAAAATGGACAAATAATAGTTAAGTCACACAGAACTAAACAATACAAAAGGATAATAATGACGTGAGTACACAACAGGCTTCATCGTCAACAAGGTCATTATTGTACTTGGGACTCAGAAGATTACAAGAAAATGCCATGTTATTGTGTGGAAAATTTGAGTTATTGTATGTTATTGATTACACGGCATTTGCTTCTGTTGAGACTTAGAACCTCCTCTGGTTGATAGAAATGGATACAAGTCAATCACCAAGATGGTTCACTTTGTTACTGAAAGATGTGTAAGTTATTTTCTTGTTGTACTGCATATTCATTAAATAATCTTGGTTCCAGGAAACAGTGAGACTTCAAACCATTCATGGGTGCTGTACTAAAACAGAGAAGGGATAAAAATGGCAGGGATTTAAGGAAATGGTAAGAAAATGTCGGGAGGAAAGGCACAGGGTGATACTAGGATTGAGATAGAAGGTAGTCCAGGAAGAAAGAAGGCAGAGAGAAAAGTCAAGGAAAAATTATAATGGTTCATGATAAGGAAAGAGTACTGTACAAAGGAATGATGGAAGGTAGGTATAATGGAAAGAATTTTACTTTTTTTTTTTTTATATAGAGTAATATGGAGCACTAGATGTTTAATGTTTACCTGATTATACTCCTTGCAGTTCCCAGGTACTTAAAAAAAAAATTCTATTGATGTCACAAATACTCCAAATCCACAAGCCTGTATATACAATCAAGAATCAAGATCCAAATAATGTAAATGTCAACTAATTACGAGGGGGACAGAGCATTACAATTCAGCTAAGTAAATAATATATACCACAAAATAATGTACTATTATTGTGTAGCTTGCTTTACAACATTCCCTTAACTTCAAGCTATAGTCTGGCAAATCTTAACTGGGGAGTATGACATATCCGGCTGTTGGTACTCTGCTGCCATTTCTCCTGAACAGTTCCCTTTACATCCTGCTCTCTCTCTCTTTGTCTCTTTAAGTCTGCTGTAAACATGCAGTGTAATATTTCTTGTACAAAAATGTTAAAGGCTTTTTATGAAAGACTTGCTATTTGTTACTAACTACGAAGAATTATTTACAACATCTGGCATTGACGCCTTGGCTGCGCTGTCAGTGCTGGTCAAAGTCATACAGTGACAACCATGGGGGTATTTAATACCTCTATGATGACAAGTGACTCATTACCACCCACACCCTGGGTCAAGAAAGAGGCTGCCTTCCCCACTGGGCAAACCCAAATTCATCACCTTGGAAAATTCTCCAAATCATCCCACGCACCTACATAGTCAAGCCAAGGATTTTATATATAAGTTAAATCAGTATTATCATAGAAGAGAGATAATGATGGGGGGGGATGCAGGTGTAAAATGGGTGCAGATTGGTGCGGTACGTGAGGTCCATAGTGTGGTCAGCTGGAGAGGTGGCAACAGGGTACCAATAGCTGGGAATGTCATACTCGCCAGTTAAGATTTGTCAGACTATAGTAGGAGTATACACTACCATAAGAAAGATGAAGCTAAAAGTGCTTCACCCTCACCTGCAGGAGTAAATTCTGACAGAGAAATGGAAATTATCAGAAACTATCCCCGACACCACTGCTGCAGCCAGACTACAAGCAGGTTTAGCCTCCACCAAACATCTCACTACTACCAGGCCATCATACCTAACAAATGGTGATAATGCCAATCCACAACCTTCCCAGCTCCCCTGATTGATTGATTGTTTGATATTAGGCACCACAGCAGCGAGGTCATATAGCGCCAGAAAAAGGTGATAGAGAGGTGTTACAGCAAGCAAGAAGGAAATAGGAAGAAAGGAGGGACAGTTAAAGAACGGAAAGTTAGTAGCTGAGGCTGAAGGGGCACCAAAACCCTTAAAGTATTGGCCACATCACTACAGGCAATACCCCCCTACGGGGCCCAGCTCCCCTGACTACAATGGTAATCAGCATCTTCAAACTTGCTGAGGATGTTCCAGATATCCACACAAAGAACTCACCAGAGGTTAGGTCCAGATCTGTTTCTCTGGCAAGGCAACACTTCAGTACCATCAGTACAAACCCTAAGTTAATGTCTGGGGACACGCTGGCAGGAGTCCTGAGGGCTTTGGTCTACACCCATTACAATGGGCAGGAAGGCCCAGCAAGATAATGCCACATCAAACCCTCATGCCTCAGATCAGGGTCCACCCCCAGTGTATCTGAGGTGAGGTCATCTTCTACAAGGTTACCCTGACTCAGTGTTCATACTAACAAAACCTGGAAACAATATGTAGGCTAAGCATCAACACCAATATTTATTAAATGCAGTTAATATTATGTGGAACACCCAAAACACTACATCAAATCTGACATTCTGCACAATTCTTAACACATTCAAGGACCTCTACATATAGTTTATACACCACACAGTGAAGAATGTAACAGGGGTGATTTACTTTTTAGTATGCAATAGATGAATTCCATGGTATTTCACCTCCCAAACACTTGACCAAAATGTCCCTCACACCAATCTCTTCCCTTCCCAACCCTCCAAAATCCTTCCAGAACCTTCAAGAGCATAAAAGTAATTAATATTATACTCCAAATTCCTAGGTATCAATATTATTTTGCATATGCATATCAGAATTAAGAAGTCGTAAGTTTCTAAAAAAAACAGAAAACAAAGTTTCCAGCTTCAAATAATTTAAACCTTGTAAGTGAATAAAACCACCTGTGAAACACAAATACAACCTATCAAATTCTCTAAGAAGTTGAGTAACCTACTAATTTTTAATATTCATTCAACCACTTAAAAGTTTCACCAAGGAATTATATAATGAATAGAACAGTGTAGAAATTATCTTACATCAATCCATGTCATCATCACAAAACACCAAGGCCCAAACCAAGAGTCGCGAGGGTTAAGGCACGTACCTAACCATCAAGGTAAGACCTTCGAGTGTACCTTCAATCCTTATGAAGAGTCATTTGTCCAAGCAGCCCCCCCACCTTTCCCTCCTCCCATCACTTGAATAATTTATTGCTTAATTTTATAATAATACATTGCCATATTAAGTAATTTACACAACATACATGTAAATAACAAAATTATAATGCTCTTCTATACAGATAGAGCCATTTCAATAGCCACTCAAATAATATAAGAAATATAAGAGCATACTTTAATAAGAGAGCTGCCAGCAGGAGCGCGGGGCGACACACTCCCCGTCTAACGTTTGTTAAACAACTGAAGGAAGGATAGGATGACCGTTAACATTTATAGATGATCCGTATCGCCAATATTATTGTGTATTTTTTAGTTAAATGAATACCCAATGGCTCTCAATCTGTGTAAAACAGCATTATAACTTTGTTATTTACATGTATGTTGTGTAAATTACTTAGTAAGGTAAAGAATTATTATAAAATTAAACAATAAACAATATTATTCAAATGATGGGAGGAGGGTAAAAAGGGGGAGGAGGGGGAGGTGGGGGTGCTGGGGTGAGAGCCAGTGCAGGTAAGTAGCCTAATAATAAGGATAACATTATACTCATCTCAATTCCTCTATTTCACCTTTAATAGTCTTGGGTGACATGCTCACTCTAGAAAATTTGTATTATAATGAGAAATGCAGTATATATATCCTACCTATTAACTGAAAATATGACTCTGAAAACAGGCATATGGCGATCATTCAACGATAAGCAAAACTTCCTTCCCGAGATTACCGCAAATTCATGGAGGAATTCGTAAGTGTTATAAATAACTTACACATATTCCCCGAAACAAAAGTAATGACTTTACAACTTTTCAAATATTATCTGATGTTGTTTTCAGTTCATCATATCTATTTTCTCACAGTAGTTTTGGATAATTTTGAAAAAAATTGTCAAAGGTCAGCTGGAAGACACGGGTATACCTGTACCTTCCCTTCGACCTTCCTACAGACCTTCGTTCCAATAATGATACTTGACTCTTGGTAAATGTTACCTTCCCGGGAACCCTCGACCTTCGAGACTCTTGGTACAGGCCCAAGTCAATTCCTTCCTTGTCACTGATAAAGTCTCAACCAGAGTGCAAACCTTTTGTAAATAACCAATAGTATTTGCAAGGACATATAAATCCTCAAGCGTTCATAGCGACGTCGCTTTTTGATCCTTCGATGACGGCACCCTGATGTAGGCATCAGAGTAGGAGCCTTTTGTAAAAAACTATTTACAGTACTTGTGAGGAGGCAAGGATGAACCCAACAATGTGATATAGAAGAACCAAACTATAACTAAGACAAAGGATTTGTAAACATCATGTAATTTAAACAAAGTATTACACTGGGACCTCTACTTTATCCATTCACAGTATATCATGCTACAATATATAGACAAGTTGTCAAATAATGTTTAAAAAAATTGGATATCATTGTTCGGTATTTCATTAATGAACTGGAGTTGCATAGGACTTATACACAAAAGTGTTAAATAACATTTGTCCTTTAAACATAGTTATATTTGGCTTTCAATCCAAATCCTCTCAATCACTTGTACCCATGGATCAAATTTAATAATGTCTTAGAAATAGTATTTTTCAGCCATCTATACCATTCTTCATAATGTCAATCTTCCATTCCTTATTACTAAAAATAACTTAATTGCAATACTGTACCTACATTGCAGGTACTTACAATGCAAATGCTGGTCAATACTTAGGTATAAATACTGAAATAAAGTAAAAGCTAATGTTATACTTATCACTTCGAAAGAGCAGAGGATGCAAATGTGTCCTTTGCCATGTAATGAGGGGCCACAGTACTTACCTGAAAGAAGAAACAAACATTAGTACAGCAAATCAACATATAAACAATTCTAATTGATATGCAAGAAAATTACAGATATAACATTACTGTACGATAATAATTTATATACAGTAATATGATCAATTTTACACTACTAAAACTTTCCATCTTTCCTGCATAACCCAACACAATAACCTGTTCTCACAACACCATGAGTATACTGTACTTGTAAAGAACTGTTACTGTGTGTTCAACTTCACACCTTCCTTGTCTTTTGCTATATCTTATCATCATTGTTAGTGATATGATAATATTACTGTACCTTTAATTAACCAAACAACATTCCTTAAATCTCAATACATTTGCTAACTGACAAAACTTGATACAAGTTTATAATAACATTTTACCAATCTTATAGATCTTTGGAATAATATAAATTATTTTAAAAATTAAGCGCGAGAAGAATCTGCTATCTCTCGGATATCTAGTACGGAAATATGGTGCACGCTCTTGCATCAACCATTATCTTTTCAGAGACAAGGACGCGATTAGATAATGCTATCAGTACAGTACATCTTTGAGTGAAAAGGCTTTGTTTGACTCAAATTAAGACTATGAATTTGCTCCAGTATTACTCCCATTCTATTAAATAACTTTTGATCCATACTGTCATTAATTGTGATCTACACTTGAAAGGAATAATGTTAAAAAACTGCAATACACCAAATCCTGTATATATAATTGAGGAAATGAAACTTAACAACAATGAACTTCCCAATCAGTTGTCAGTAAAATACCATACAGTTCTTTTGTATTACTGTAGGCCTATAAGCATTACTAATGAAGTAGAGCAACTCTGATTTGCATCCCAAGTTTTTAAAATGAAGGAGAATAATTATGAGACTAACAAGACCAATCAAGTACTGCATTATAGTTCATAAATATATAATCCTAAACAAATCCTGACAAATGTAGAGACCGTTACATGATTAAACATACACAATCAAAGCAACCCAATCCATAAAGGAGTTCAATCAATGACAAAAAGTGGAAACCAAATTATTAGAAAACAATATCATTTATCAAAGTCACCATGGAAATTATAGGGCAGGAACTGCTTATGACACCGGGTGGTAGTGGAGGGCCACCTTAGCTGTGCCCTTGTAGGGTGAAATGCATGAAAAGTATCAAAAGTAAGTATGTCAATACAGTACTGTACTTTTAAGATATTCACCAAATGCACATCAAATGCCAAATTTATATTGTGCACTAAACATACAGTACTGCAAAATACATTAAATGTCCTAAACCACAATAACAAATTGCATCAATAAATACCATCTCTGTCCTGGTATCACTCCTTTAAAACTAAGAACACCATCAATAAGCCATTACTTATGATTACTATATTGCAATTAACCCTGGAGGTCACTTCATAAATGTGTTACAGATTAAAACTGAAATTAAATATGTATCTATTTCATGAGACTTCACAACAAGTTTCCCAATGCAACAATTTAACTGTCGATATGTCTTTCTCACAAAGTCTTAGTTTATACACATTAGCCAAGCACAAAGAACATCCAAACACCATATTAACTCCACTGGATGACAAATGTGTCACTATTGATAACCCAAGACAGGATGTCAAAACTTGAAACATCATAACACTCATCAGAGTGACAATATCCAGCCAACACTTTATTACAAATACTCCTTGTAGGTTGTAGGATCACATATACCCTCCAGGAAGACTCCTGGAGGTATATAACTTTGACAATTCACCAATACAACAGTGGGATGTCAGCGGTGCCCCTCCCACACTCCCCTCTTCATCACCAGCCTTCATTTTTTTCCGTGTATACAAAGATGTGGCACAGGTTTTCTCCCCCTGACCAAGCACCTGGGGTAATATGCACCCTCTATGATGAGAACACACAAGGCCAGACACTACGGTGGACCGACAAGGCCCTAATTACCAAAGCACTTGACAGGAGTTGGGGTTGAAACATGGCCGCTATAGCCGCCTCGACACAAACCACAACCTCTCCTCACCAACCACTCACCACCTTCCCTCCCTCAGTATCAGCCTCTCACTACCCCTCACGCCCTTCTAAGGACATTGTCGGATAAGAAGCACCTCACACGTGATAGAATCCGAGAGCATACCTACTCTAACACGGCCCAGGACCTCAGCCGTACACACCAGCAGCCAAAACATCAACTCCACTAGAGATCGATTTGGGGGGGGGACACTCTTATTTCACCATTATTCCATCCTTTACTTACGCTAGGAATTTCCACAGGGTACAACACTAGTCAGGGAAACATATATCCAACGTTTCGGTGCTCTCCACGCCGGAATTGGAGTTGAAATTTTGAGAGATATTTGTATTTTCCGATTTTGCCAAGGTGGGGTGAGCCCGTGCGTTGGTGGCGGTGGCCCCGTGCGGTAATGATGATGATGACGTCACGTGTCGGACCTTCTCGCCTCACCTCGGCACCTCTCGGCATCACTTAACATGTAGCATACAAATACGGATACCATTACACTTACCCTACCTCTAAACACTTTACCTTGTCTTTCATAACACATTCAATACATACCAGAGAAATTTTGGTTGTTTATATTGACAAGCTGTACTATACTTGCCCTTTCCAAACACTAAGAATGGGATAGTCAAGTTAACAATTTTCCACGTTTAGTTCTGTTCCCGCCACAAAACTTTCGTCTGCTGCATTACCACACCCTTCCATTAAAGAAAATGGTTATAGCCAAAATCGTAAGAGAAAATGGAGCAACAATTTACCTACGTATTACCCATAAGTTTCCCTTTTACAGTAGGTTATCACAACAGGCAATCATTCTATTAGAAATCAATAAAAATAATACAAGGAAAAATAAGGTACTCTATATTAAATACAAACATAAGCTAGATATACTGTAGGCTACAAATAAGGTTATATATATATATACATATATATGGTTTAAAATTGGTTTATCCAATTGTTGTCAAATCATCCAAATGGTTCCATTACAACAAACTCCCTTATTAAACAACTAACTGTGCAACTTGTGTTTTTAAAACTAATATACCAAGCCTGACTGAGTGTCAGTAAATGTGGCAGTAAGTACAGTATACAAGCAAAGGAATGTTTAACAAAAATATACTCAAAATTATATATATATGTATTACCTATTTATATGATCATCTTGCTTGAGTGGAATTCATTAAAGCATTTGATGTCTTCATAATGCTGTTATATATACTACATAATAATATGGCTTGTGAGCTGACACCCAGCCACAAGTAGACTAGGAAAGCTATTGTGATGCCATAATTTTCTACAGACAACTACATGGTGGTTTTATAATAAGTAACTGAAAATCCAGCTGGAGTTACAATATATGATCGTCCCTACCTGTGTGAGGATATAAACCAATCTTTCATTGTGATAAATGGATTCAAAATTAGTGTTGAAATTATTATACTCATGGTCTACATCTACTGGCTGGTTGACATGAAATATGAATATACACTATCTGATGGATTATAAATATCATGATATACAATGCCATCAGTATACTGGCTATTGTCTAACAGCAAGACAGGCTGTATATCTTATATACTTTATATAGTATTGTAGTAAGGTAGTTATGCCCTTCTCCAACAATTATAAACACAAACCTAACTAAATAGAAGTTTATATCTGATATTAGAGAGTTAACTTCAATGGCATGACTTTAGCAATTCATTACACTATTGAATAAGCCTATAATATTCCTGATACAACATTAAAGAAATTGTACTATACAGTGATATATAATATATATTGTTCAGTACTTAAAGGGATATTCTCATGTTGGTAAATTGGAAGGTCTATGATTCCTCCTAACTAGGCTATAACAGGAAAACAGACACCCTCAATGGTAATAAGAAGGGACCTGTTTTGTGGTATAGTTTGGAGGAGTCAGAGACCTTCCAATGCACTAACAAGAGAATCTCCCTTTAATCTCATTTCATCTGAATTAAATTAGTGGTCTCCTTTCCCCTTCCACCGCCTACAATATCATTTGTACTGTAAGCTATACAGGTATATGATTACTCAGTTTTGTTCAGTGCTGTAAGGTGGCTACTTTCAAGATCAAGTATGTTTGTTTCATTTTATTTCACTAGAGATATAATAACTACATACCGTACTATGTCATTTGAACATAACATAATAGGATAATATGCCAAGTTGAATAACTAATGTCATCAGGAAGATAATTAAATATTTCAACATTTCTATATAGAAGAACAAATATTACTATTGCTGTCCATTTATATAATTCAGAGAGTGGAACATGCATTGATGTAGATGGATAGATAGATGTTTGATATTTCCTTGAACAACTGAGTAGATGGTACAACCCAGTTTGCCATGTTTGGTTTCAAAAGTTCACCATTAAAATTATCTAAGCACTTGGAGAGAAGGGAGGAGGACAGTTGTGAACATGGAGACTTAGAGGGGAAGGCTACAAAAGATATGGAGGGTAGAGCTTTGGAATACCTTATAAATGAAGCGCTTCTTAGCTGCTATGTACCGTCGGCTACTATGTACCAATGTTATGGCTTATACGTACCATTGCAGAGCTGCTATGTACCGGCTCCTATGTACCACCATTTTCGCTTATATGTACCATTTCAGGGCTGCTATGTACCAGCTCCTATGTACAGTACCATGGCTCTGGTTTACATGTACAGTTGCCAGCATATGAATCTGGTACGCCTTGCTACTTGTGAGATAGCTACAACAGGAAGGAAAGTGAGCAAAGGTTATAGTTTGTTGACAAAAAGTCAGTACTGATATATTACTGTCTGCCTGTCAACAAACTACATCTTTTTTCACTTTCCTTTCTTTTGTAGCTACCTCACAAGTAACGAGCCAAACCAGCTTCATGTGTGGCCAACTGTACCATTGTTGGTTGACTTTGGTCAGTATACTACCAACCCACATCCTGAACAAAGGAAAACAGCACACGCCATGGTTGTACCAGAAGGATAACTGAATAAGTAAGTTCCACACTCCACTGCAGTTGTGAAGTAACTGATGAGCAGGTCCACTGGAGTTTTGAAGTACCGTAATGAATGAGCAGGTCCACTGGAGTTTCAAAGTAATGAATGAGCAGGTCCACTGGAGTTTCAAAGCAATGAATGAGCAGGTCCACTGGAGTTTCAAAGTAATGAATGAGCAGGTCCACTGGAGTTTCAAAGCAATGAATGAGCAGGTCCACTGGAGTTTCAAAGTAATGAATGAGCAGGTCCACTGGAGTTTCAAAGCAATGAATGAGCAGGTCCACTGGAGTTTCGAAGTACCGTAATAAATGAGCAGGTCCATTGGAATTTCAAAGTAATGAATGAGCAGGTCCATTGGAGTTTCAAAGTAATGAATGAGCAGGTCCACTGGCGTTTCAAAGTACCGTAATGAATGAGCAGGTCCACTGGCGTTTCAAAGTACCGTAATGAATGAGCAGGTCCACTGGCGTTTCAAAGTACCGTAATGAATGAGCAGGTCCACTGGCGTTTCAAAGTACCGTAATGAATGAGCAGGATTATGGTACTGTACACATAGCAGGGTGTTTCAAAATTCCTTCACCACACTTTAAGGCTAAGTTGTATAGTAACAACTAAACAATTTTTATTACGGTATATACAATGTGTTGAAAACCCCTGCATACCCTATTTGGTTTATGGTACATAGCAGCCATTGATGGTACAGTACAGAGCAACTGCAGTGCATAGCAGCCATGGATGGTACATAGTAGCCACCAGTGACACATATCAGCCACTGGGACATAGCCGCCAATGGTACATAGAAGCCTATTCCCAGTGAAGCTACTAACTAAAGCAGATACTCTAAATTGAACCAAGCTGCTGGAGAAACACCATAAGCAAGTATCAGATGGCTACTATATACTTCTATGGCAAATTTCATTAATTGGAAATAAAACAAACCTAAACAGAACTACTTCAATCCAATGAACCTACAGAAACCAGTTCAGTATCAACACATAAATATTTTTAATGACAGACTACATAGGTTAATCTGTGAAGTAACTCTCGTTCATCATGACATTTATGACTTTTTCATTATTCTACATAATAACCATGATCTTTAAAATCTCATAGTAGGGAAAAAGGTGATAAGCCGCTATGTTGCAAGTAATTTGCATATCATGCTACATATGATTCAATAAACCAAGGAAGAACATTTGTTAGTAAGATAGTCAACTCACGTCTCAGATAAAGATAGCTTTATGCTGTGTATTTTGCCTCGTTCTTTTTGTCAGATTTCCAGTCCATTCCGGCGCTACAATAAATCCTTCTCTCACACAGTCACTGTCTGTCAGATTCGATGACAGCAGAGCAGAGGTGCCATTACCGTGCCAAGCTGTAGTCGGTCGGTATTGTACCGCCAAATATCTCTCAAAAAGTAGCCAAAAATACCTAGTTCAATGTCTACTAAAACTTATATAGGCACCTCAAACTTCTACCTCTTTTCATTATTTTTAGCCTGTCCTTTTAACAGGGTTCAGGTTGTGTGGCTTGGCAAGAATGTGGTAAATAAACGAAGAGTACCGTTTACAATGAAAAAAGTTGTCTGGCCTTGGACGCAGCATGTATTGTACTGTACATACCTACCTACGTGAAATATAAGCTGTTCTTTTTAAGTATCAGAAAATATACAGTTTATTTATATTCAGTGTTGCTTCTAAAATGGCAGTAAGTAATAAACAGTCCGCACAACTCCTTCCAAAATATCAAACAGAACTACATGCAAAAGTAGCCACAAGCCATTTAGGTCGATGAAATCTTACTTATGGCAACACTGTTTATGAGAAACTCTGACGTCACTAACCAAAACAAACTTGACTGGTGGTTCTTTTCACTCATTTTAGCATTACATTTGTTATACATTTATAGTAAGACTATATATTGTTAGTATTGTTATCATTTAGCTCTAAAGTGAAAATAATTATGCATGTTTAGTATTGCACACACATCTAAGCACCAAAATACACAATAATTAATAGTGGTTCCCTCGACTGTGTCAAAATTTATGTTTACCAACGGGGTTGCAAACTCACCTCTAATATTTTACAGCGAATAAATCACAGTGCATTAATTTATTTATAATCACAGTTATAAATTCATGGCTAAAACTATATACAGACTCATTATTTTTTTCACGATAATCGAAAGTTTTTATTAGCAAGTTCTCATTCTGTTAACATAAGTGAATAATGTTAGTGGCACAGAATGTGTTAAAAAAGTTATATCTACATCACGAACGCGAAAATCGATAACAAAAGTTTGGTTATAATAAAAAAACGTGGCTTTTCAGTTTTTCTAAGATAAAATATTACTGGAGGCGATTGTTGTCGAAGGTAAGAGATTTATATTGTGTGCTAATTCCCTCAAATCTTCCTTTACTTTTTATTTATCTGTTTATTTATTCTTTAGACCTATTTTTATCGTTCACCACTCTAAGCAGACTTCATCACTTGTGAAGGCGAACGGACGCGGGCACGACGAGGCCACGGAGAGGTTGAGGGGGTGAGGGAGGGGGGTTCAGCACAGGCCCACCCAGCAGTCAGTCAGTCAGTCCCCGGATGTCGCCAATTTATACCATCAACCTTAATTTCAGGTAATAGGCTTTCGAGCACCCCATAACTTCACTTTCTCCGTGATTACCAGAGACATTTGGCGGTTGCTCTTCCAGCTGCCTATCGCTTCACCGCCCATTTTTCGCCCCTTTTATTATTAGTGTTCTACAGCCACACCCTCTTTTCAACGGGGTCTGTTGATGGTCAATTTGGGTGTTTCGAAATACTAAGAGGGTTCAGTTAGTACAAGGGGAATACTTTCACTATGAGATTGGGTAACCGACAATATTTCCTGCCCTCACAACCCGTTAAGGGGATAGTACAAGTGTTGATCATTCTGAAGCAACTTCGATCAGTAAGCTAAGCAACAGACCACCATTAATTTTTTTTTTTTATTTGGTCCGACTTCCTGACATATTTTGAAGGAATCAATTATACTATACTTCAATTAAGCCATATACAAGGGGCGTTTTTC
>JAWQEG010008972.1:0-12500 GCA_033782935.1 Petrolisthes cinctipes
TTATCTCTTTTTCGTCTGTCTCTTATTTTCCTTTCTTCTTATTATTATTATTATTATTCCTCTTTTTCTTTCCTCTTCTTCTATTCCATATTTAGTAGGTTCATTCTTCTGTCCTCTCATCGTTTCCTTTTCGTTATCTCTCCATCTTTCATTTTGCTTGTCCATGTGATGCTTCTCTTTCCTCCTTCCTTCCTTCCTTCCTTCCTCCCTTCCTTCCTTCCTTCCTTCCTTCCTTCCAGTTTCTTTTGCTTTATCTCCCTTTCCAAGAGGCTCTTTGTATTTCCCTCATTTCATTTTTATTCCTCATCTCTTCCCACATTCATTTTCCTTCCTTAGTATATCCATGTCAGCTTCTCTTCCAATATTATTTCAGAAGTCCCAACTTGTCTCCACTCAGTCATAATTATAATTCTCCTATTTCATTGTGTTGGCTTTGTCTTCCCTCTCTTGTATATTTCGATCCTTACTGAGGTTTTCTTACGTTTCATCCCGTCTTTATTGTCTCCCCCTTCCTCCCTTCCTTACTTCTCAGCCTTCCTTCCTAATCAACCTACATTTTTCCTCTCTCTTCTTTCCTCCTTCCATGACCCCCTTATATATACTTCACCTCTCTCTCCCCTAAATTATCTCTTCCTCCTCCCACCCGCCCACACACCAACCAACGCTTCTACCTCCCTCCCTTCTTAACCCAAATCTGCTCGCTCCCTCCCTCCCTCCCTCTTTCCTTCCTTCCTCCCTCCTCTCTCACAACAAGAAATCAACCGGTATCTAAGATCTTCCATGCACACATCCGCTCAATTCTGGAGCACTTCGCCTCAGTCCATATCTCTTCCTGCGAGTCCAAGTTGCTTGTATCTAGAACACACACACTCCTATAATTCGTTCCTATAAAACCTATAATGATATATGTTTCCTCTAAAGTCTTTCGTGGAGTAAAACTGATATTAGGAAGGGAAATGTGTTCAGCTTTATGTCCCAACCATCCATCTCTCTACACTCCTGTTATTTTTTTTTTCCTGTAAAATCTATATAATTCGTATAAATCTATATAATTCGTTCCTATTAAATCTATAATGATATATGTTTCCTCTAAAGTCTTTCGTGGGGTAAAACTGATATTAGGAAGCGAAATGTGTTCAGTTTTATGTCCCACCACCATCCATCTCTCTACACTCCTGCCTTTTTTTTTTTTTTCCTATGAAATCTATATTATGCTTCTAAAGTTGTGGAATCTAATAACTGACATACCGGGAAAATAAGTGCATGTGTTCAGTAATTTATCCAACCATCCATCTCTCTATTCATTCATATTTAGGTTTTCTTTTGATAATGTTGCCTTCCATCCTATGAATCTCCACCTCATCGCGTCCCTTTTCCCTCCCTTATCATATACCCCTCTCTCGTCACTGTAGCATGTTTTTCCCTGTATCTGCTTACCAGTATCATATTTCTTAATTTAATCAATGTAGTCTCTAGATAATATAAACATATATATATACTTGTATCTCAGTTTGTGTTTATCTCTCTTCTCTATTTAATCTTCCCTGTAAGTATTTTTCATATTTCTTATTCTATATATTCTCTCCTTCTCTTTCCTTCCTTGCCTTGTCTTCCCTTTCCTTCCCTTGTCTTCCTTCCCTTTGCCTTCCTTCCCTTGCCTTCCCTTCCGTTCCTTGCCTTCCCTTCACTTCCTTCCCTTCCTTTGCTTTGCCTTGCCTAACTTCACATCCTTCCTCCTCTCCGCTGTCTCGTCCTCGCCTTCCTTCACTGAGTTACATCATCACTTGATCAGTTAAATGGTGCTTTTCCATCCCCCCCCCCCTCTCCCTCTCTCTCTCTCTTTCTCTCTCTCTCCTTATCCACATTCATCAGATAATGTTTTCTCCCTTTTTCATTGTATTTCCTCAGTTTCCTACATTCTTTTAATTCTTTGCTTTGTTTATTTTTGTTATCCATTTATTAATTCTATCATGCGGCTGCCTTTCTTCCTTCCTTCTTTATTCCCTCTCATCCTGCCGTCATCTATTCACTAAAATATACCCAAAGAATGCTGATCCTCCCTTTCTCCTCCCCCTCCTATATTATTCTTCAGTACAGTTTCTAACCTGTCCTTCAACCGCTGCAGGTTAAAGGTGAATTGCGTTTGAAAGCAGCAATTTCATTCACTCTTCCCCTCCCCCCCTCTCCTACTCCCCTTCCTTCTTCTCTCCACTTCCCGACCGAGATATAGCGGAGGAGGAGGAGGAAAAAGAAGAGGGGGAAAGGAGGGAGAAATGGAGAGAGTTAGGGAATAAAAGAGGGAGGGTTAATCCCGTCCGTTCGAATTTATTTGATTATTTTTGCACATGATGTTTATCGTGCTAAATTCTGGTACTAAGTTAACTCTTTACAAATTTTCTTGACACAGAGTAGGTCAAGGGCTTAAAGTACCTACGATCAACGTGACTTACCTGAAGAAATGAAGGATTTACATAATCGAGGGACGGAAAGATCACTTGAGTGAATAGTTGTTGACTCTTTGAGAAGTGTGCATTTCACTTTTACGAAAATCTTTTAATAATATTTATAGTTAAGGTTTTAACTTATATTGTTGTTGAGGTTTTACTGTAAAATTTTCCTTCTAATCGTTAGCAAGTATTTCTCTGATTTCTCCATTATCTCTATTCTTATTCTTTTATTTTTCCTTTGCCCTTCCACTTCCAACCCCAAACCTCTCCTCATCCCTTACACTCCTTTCCTCTCCCCTTTCCTCCTCTCCTCTCCCCTTTCCTCTCCTCTTCCCTTTCCTCTCCTCTCCCCTTTCCTCTCCTCTTCCCTTTCCTCTCCTCTCCCCTTTCCTCCCCTCTCCTCTCCCCTTTCCTCTCCTCTCCCTTGCCCTTTTCTCTCCTCTCCCCTTTCCTCTCCTCTCCCCTTTCCTCTCCTCTCCCCTTTCCTCTCCTCTCCTCTCCTCTTTCCTCTCCTCTCCTCTCCTCTTTCCTCTCCTCTCCCTTTCACGCCACTCTCCTCTCCCCTTTCCTCTCCCTTTCACGCCACTCTCCTCTCCTCTCCTCTCTTCTTTGGCCTCCCTTCCCTTCCGACCCACTAAGCTTAATAGTGTGTTTAACAAGCATTAAAAAAAATAAGTCTTAAATATACTCTCTTTCACTTCAGATTACATGGCCGGCTTCCTTTCCACCTTCCTTCCTGCCTTCATCCATCATTCATTCTTTCATCCTTCCTTCATTCCGTTATTATCTCCTGCCTTCCTCCTTTTCTTTCTTTCTATGCTGCTTCTTCCCTCCGAGTTTTCTCCTTCCATCTTTCCCTCCTTCTTTCCTTCCTTCCTTCCTTCCCTTCTTCCTTCCTCCCTTCCTTCCCTTCTTCCTTCCTTCCCTTCTTCCTTCCTTCCTTCCTTCCTTCCCGTCTTCCTTCCTTCCTTCCTTCCCTTCTTCCTTCCCTTCTTCCTTCCTTCCTGCCTTCCCTTCTTCCTTCCCTTCTTCCTTCCCTTCTTCCTTCCCTTCTTCCTTCCCTTCTTCCTTCCCTTCTTCCTTCCCTTCTTCCTTCCTTCCTTTTTTCCCACCTTCCTTCCATTTATGAATTCCTATATATCTCCCTTCTACCCTTCCTTCCTCTCTTGTTCCTTCCTTCCCTCCCTTCCTTTCTTTCTTTCTTTTCCCCTCTTCAGTCTTTTTATTCTCTTTTATTTTCCTTCCTTATAGGCATCAATCTTCTTCCACATTCTATCCCTGTTTTCTTTGCTACTTTTCCGACATCTAGACAGCCAGCCAGCCAGTCAGTCAGTCAACCAGCTAACCATCCTTCTTCCTTACTATCATAACTTCGTCATTTTCTTATCCATTTATTACACACGCACACACACTCTTTTCCTCAGTATTCATGTGTGTGTGTGTGAGAGAGAGAGAGAGAGAGAGAGAGAGAGAGAGAGAGAGAGAGAGAGAGAGAGAGAGAGAGAGAGAGAGAGAGAGAGAGAGAGAGAGAGAGAGAGAGAGAGAGAATATATATTTGTTTTCTTGTCTCTCTCTTCTTACCTCTCTGTCTTAATTACCCTCTATCTATATTTCCCCTATCTTTCTTAGTCCTTCATCCACTTATTCTCTCTTTTCTTTCTACTCTCCTTCCCTTCTTCATTCATTCATTCTTTCTTTCTTCCGTCCTACTTTTTTTTCTTCTGCCCTTTATTCCCTCTTTCCTTCCTTCCTTACCCATCTTAACAAGTCAGCTCCACATACACTTTACTGCCACCAGGGAACTCCACCCAACACGACAAGCAACTTACACGCAACTTAATACTAATTATTTAGGTGTTCTCTCCATTGCTGCTTGAGACTTGCATACATACTTCTTCCTCTTCCTTCTCCTTCTACTCGTCTTCTTCTTCCTTTCCTCCTCCTTCTCCTTCTATTCCTCTTCCTCTTCCTTCTCCTTCTCCTCGTCCTTCTCCTTCTACTCCTCTTCCTCTTCCTTTCCTCCTCCTCCTCCTTCTCCTTCTCCTTCTCCTCCTTTTCCTTCTACTCCTCTTCCTTTCCTCTTCCTCCTCCTTCTCCTTCTACTCCTCCTTCTCCTTCTACTACTCCTCTTTCTCCTTCTACTACTCCTCTTCCTCCTCCTTCTACTCCTCTTCCTCTTCCTCCTCCTTCATCTCCTCCTTCTCCTCCTCCTCATTTATTATTTTTTCTTCGTTATCTGTTCACTGCCGTCTCTTTCCTTTAACAATATTAATAACTCCTGTCAGTTCTTGTTTTCTCTCTTGTCATTTGGTATGGTTTTTTTTTCTTCCTATCCTCTTCGTACCCCGCTTCCTCAATCTTTCATCTTCTCTCCTGTTTCTTCGTTACTCTGCCTCTCGCTTCTCGACCCAAGGCAGAAGTAAACCAAATGAACAGACAGGTTGTTGGTTGATGATAAGCTGTCGGAGCACTAGTTTTTTTTCTCCTTCTTGTTACGTAACCTGACAAATATCTAAGGACGTCAGACGGGGATGGTGGCAAAAAGTGATGAGAGTAGGTATTGTATATAGGTAGGAATGTGAGGCTGGTGAGTATGCATCTAGGTTCGCCAAACAAGGAAGAAGGTAGGCGGGGAAGTAGACATGAATGGAAGTATACAGTAGGCAGGCAGGGAATTAGACTTGAATGGAAGTAGTAGTAGGCAGGGAAGTAGGTGGTTAAATAGGCAGGCATTATATTTATAAGTTGGGCTGTTGATAATGATATGAAGTGAATGAGGTGAAGAGGGAGACCAGTAGGTATATAGGAAGGATTGGCAGCGAAGAAGGTCTGCAGACAACAAGTAGGCAAGGGGTTCTTCAAGTAGTAGACATCAGACAAGCAGACATGGCCGCAGGAAGTAGACAAGTAGACAGCCAGACAAACAGGAAAGCAGCCAAGTAAGCGGAAGGTGAGGCTTGTATTGAACTGGTGTGGCAGAAGGGTGATGACAGGTAAGAGAATAAGTAGGTGGTAAGTTAGTCAAAGAGCAGACAGCTATGCCGTGGGGTCTCCTTTGTTAGCGTGTGCCTTGGTGTATCTGTCCAGGCCATCTTTGTATTAGATGCCCTGGGTTACATAGTGTTGCTTCCTCTCTATATACTTTACTTGACATCCCTGATCATCCTCTCTTTGGTTTTCTCTGGCTTCTGATAACTATATGCTTATTTTATTCTTTAGCACCCTGTGAATTCCTCGACCTTTCCCTAACACACCCAGGTACCCAATAACCTTCCCTGGCATCCTCTAATGTATTCTGGAACTCCCTGGCTTTTTGTGCATGATACCTCCTGACTCCCCCTGACACTTCATGATTTACCCTATAAGCATTCCTTGACCCTCTTTGGTTTCCTGACTTTACTTGGCACCTCCTGAGATTTTCCCGGTATAGACTTAACTCCTCATCGAAACGAATCGAAAGACGGAAAAAATAACTTGGAAGATAATAATAATAACTGAGGAACAATTTGGTGGTGGGGAAGGAAAGGGTTTGAGAGTGTGAAAATGGATGGGTGATTGGTGACGTGAATTGGGATGACGGTTACTGAACAAAGAATACAGACAATTAAAGAAGTGGAAGAAAAGGGGAAGCAGGTGAGAGAAAAGTATAATGAGGGAAAAAAAAGATCGAGGAAGACTGGAATGGGATGATAGAAGGAAGGAGGGAAAGACTTGAATAGGAGGTAGAAAAGTAGAGACCTAAAGAGTGAGTATGGGAAGAAGGAGAAATGACGGAGCAAAGGAGACACACAAAGAAAGTTGGTGCGGAGGGAAGGAAGGAAGGAAGGAAGGAAGGAAGGAAGGAAGGAAGACTTGGGGAAAGTTGGAAATCACAAAAGGGGGTTTCTGAAGCGTGAAATCTGCCTACGAAACTAAAGACATGTAGGTAGGTAGGTGGTGGAGGGTGAGATAAATGGGAAGTGAAACTGGGAGGGTGACGTGGGAGAGAATGATGTAGATGCTGAGTTCATTAGCTGAGAAAGAGAGAGAGAGAGAGAGAGAGAGAGAGAGAGAGAGAGAGAGAGAGAGAGAGAGATTGGGAGGGTGACGCAGAGAAAAATAAAGGGAACAGAGATGGGAGGGGTAGGTACAGGAGAAAGGGGTTGATGGTGAATGAGTTAGATGGGAAAGAGACAAATGGGTAGAAGATAGGGATGAATGAGTTGAGTAATATTGAGTTGTGGATGTGTAGGGAAGGAGAAGGAGGAGGAGGAGGTAGTGTAGGTGATAAAAAAAAAAATTGAATATGGGTGAATTAAGAGTTATTTTAATGAATAGAGTGCTGGAGAGGGTATATTATATGGAGAGAAAGAAGTGGGAGAATAAGTGGAAGAGAGAGTGCATGGATGAAGGTATGGAGGGAGAAGTAGAAAAGAGAGTGGAAGAGATAGTGGTAGAAGTGGAAGAGGGATTGGTAGGAGAGGTGGAAGAGAGAGTGGGAGAGAGTGTGGGAGAAGTGGAAGAGGGATTGGTACGAGAGGTGGAAGAGAGAGTGGGAGAGGGTGTAGTAGAAGTGGAAGAGAGAGTGGAAGAGGGTTTGGTAGAAGTGGAAAAGAGAGTAGGGGAGAGTGGGAGAGAGTGTGGTAGAAGTGGAGGAAAGATTGGTAGGAAAAGTGGAAGAGGCTTTGGTAGGAGAGGTGGAAGAGAGAGTGGGAGAGGGATTGGTAGGAGAAGTGGGAAAAATAAGGACACCCAACTTCCTCACACATCCTGGTGGTGGTGGTGGTGGTGGGCAGGTCAGCAGTGTCCCTCAGGCCATCCTAGGTCAACACTCCCTCCACTACTACTCGCACACACTCCCTTCCTCACTCACTCACTCACTCACTCACACACACTCCCTTCCTCACTCGCATACACTCCCTTCCTCACTCACTCACTCACACTTCCCTTCCTCACTCGCTCGCACACGCTCCCTTCCACTACTACTCGCACGCACTCCCTTCCTCACTCACTCGCACACACTCCCTTCCTCACTCGCATACACTCTTCCTTCCTCACTCGCATACACTCTTCCTTCCTCACTCACTTGCACACACTCCCTTCCTCACTCACTCACTCGTACACATTCCCTTCCTCACTCACTCGCACTCTGTCTGACACTCCCTTCCTCACTCATACACACACACAATCCCTTCCTCATTCACACACACACACACACTCCCTTCCTCACTCACTCGCACACACTCCCTTCCTCACTCACTCCCATACACTCTCTTCCTTCCTCAGTCACTCACACACACTCCCTTCCTCAGTCACACACACACACTCCCTTCCTCAGTCACTCGCACACACTCCCTTCCTCACTCACTCACTCACACACACTCCCTTCCCCACTCACTCGCACACACTCCCTTCCTCATTCACTCACTCACACACACTCCCTTCCTCACTCACTCACACACACTCCCTTCCTTCCTCACTCACACACGCTCCCTTCCTCACTCAAACACACTCCCTTCCTCACTCACTCGCACACACTCCCTTCCTCACTCACTCGCACACACTCCCATCCTCACTCACACACACTCCCTTCCTCACTCACTCACACACATTCACTTCCTCACTCACTCGCACACACTCCCTTCATCACACGCACACACACACACTCCCTTCATCACTCACTTGCACACACTCCCTTCCTCACTCACACACACACACTCCCTTCCTCACTCACACACACACACACACACACACACACACACACACACTCCCTTCCCCACTCACACGCACACACTCCCTTCCTCACTCACTCACACACATTCCCTCACTCACACACACTCACACACACTCCCTTGCTTCCTCACTCACACACACTCCCTTCCTCACTCACTCGCACACACTCTCTTCCTCACTCACTCGCACACACTCCCTTCCTCACTCACTCACACACACTCCCTTCCTCACTCACTCACACACACTCCCTTTCTCACTCACACACACACACTCGCTTCCTCACCCACACACACACACACTCCCTTCCTCACTCACACACACTCCCTTCCTCACTCACTCACACACACTCCCTTCCTCACTCACTCACACACACTCCCTTCCTCAGTCACTCGCACACACTCCCTTCCTCACTCACACACACACACTCCCTTCCTCACTCACACACACTCACACACACTCCCTTCCTCACTCACACAAGCACACTCCCTTCCTCACCCACTCACACACACACTTCCTCACTCACACACACACACTCCCTTCCTCACTCACTCACACTCAGACACACTCCCTTCCTCACTCACACACACTCCCTTCTTTCCTCACTCACTTGCACACACTCCCTTCCTCACTCAAACACACTCCTTTCCTCACTCGCACACACTCCCTTCCTCACTCGCACGTACAGTCGGCCACAGGAATTCATACACATATTATTGGTCAAAGGGGTCTCTATTTTGCACATGCTGTAAGGAGAATTCTGCTGACTGATTAAAATATTAGCCAAATAACATTACTAGAAATTTTTTCGTGTTAGGAAAGTAATGTAGTCAATTAATTTTCTAGTTGTTACGAACCCTAAATGTCACAGTGGTGTATACGAATTCTTGAGGCCGACTGTACTTCCTGCATCCCTTACTCCTCACATATTCTTTCCCTCCATCACTCTCACGCACTCTTACTCTCTCTCTCTCTCTCTCTCTCTCTCTCTCTCTCTCTCTCTCTCTCTCTCTCTCTCTTACAAGCCAATGAATATAGTCCAATTGATCTTGTTTATCTAATATAATAATAATAATAATGGGGGCAAGTAGCAGACCTTCACGTCGGTGCCCCTGTTACTCCGCAAGGAAACTAACTGCTACACCACATACACCACGCCGTATCACTCCAGGGTGGTAAAAGGATAAACCCTCGTCCCTCGGAGATGTCCCGATTTAGGATTATCAGCTTTAATGCTGAAGGACTCTCGTCTGTAAAGGCAGAGATCCTAGGAACACTTGAAGCTGATGTTCTCTGCCTACAAGAAACCCACATTAGCTCACAGCCAATGAACATCCCTGGCATGCACCTGATATCCCACCATCCTAGTCCCATTCATGGCAGTGTCATCTATATAAGAGATCCAGCCATCATAACAAACTCATGTGATCTCTCAGAGAATGGGATTGAAATCTTGCAAATTGAACTAGAAAAAATGACAGTAACATCAGTCTATAAACCACCTGCAACCCCTTTCGCCTGGCCAAGTAATCAAAATATCAGAAATGGCATGAAACCACATCTGATCATAGGCGATTTTAATAGTCATAACACCATATGGGGCTACAGTAATAATAACAAAAATGGTGAGGAAGTAGAACTTTGGGCACTTAACCAAGGCCTCACTCTCCTCCATGATGCCAAACAAAAACCATCTTTCCTTAGTGCCAGATGGAGGAGAGGGTACAATCCAGACCTAGCCTTTGTTACATCAAGGCACTCTAATACTTTTGAGAAATTAGTCCTGGATCCAGTCCCTAGATCCCAACATCGACCACTTGCAATAGACATCAGACCCATCATAAGACCACACATGGGCAAGCCAATAAAAAGATTCAACTTTCGTAAAGCTAACTGGGCAAAATTTACATCAATGCTTGATGCTGCAATCAACAGCATTAATGCATGCCCTGATAACTATGAAACTTTCAAAAACCATGTATGGAAATCTGCAACAGCAAGTATACCAAGAAGTGGCAGAAAGCAATACATCCCTTGCCTCACAGAACAAAGCAAGACTCTGTATTCTGAATACAAACAGGCCTATGAAAATGATCCTTTTGCCGAAGACACCATCGAAATTGGCGAATCACTGCTCAGCTCTATTGGCAGTGAAAAGAGAGATCGCTGGCAGGAGTTTATCACTGGTATTGATCTAACACATAATAGCAAAAAAGCCTGGAAAACTATCAAGAAACTTAACTCAGAATCAAACACCAATACTAGCATACCAGAAACAACACCAAACAAAGTCGCTCACCAACTCCTGCTTAATGGTAAACCCAATAACAAACCACGTGGGTACAGAAAGAAATTAAAAGAGGACACTAACAAAATCATGAATGAGAGCAGCACACAATTCCCTCCATTTTCTATCGAGGAGGTGGATGCAGGAATAAAAACCATCAAACTTGGCAAAGCTGCCGGAATTGATGGAATCACACCAGAAATGGTACACCACCTCGGCCCAAGAGCCAGAGAATGGATCACCAGGTTGTTCAACAAATGTGTGATAACAAAGAAAGTCCCCAAAGTCTGGAAAAAGACTAAAGTTGTAGCTCTCCTGAAACCAGGGAAAGATCCTAAGTCCCCAAAGAGCTATAGACCTATATCTCTCTTATGTGTTTTATACAAACTATATGAGAGACTAATCATGACCCGAATCTCACCAATAGTTGACGACCAGCTATCATGTGATCAAGCAGGTTTTAGACCTGGCCGTTCCTGCTGTGGACAGGTTCTAAACCTAACACAATTTATAGAAGATGGCTACGAAAACCAACTTAAAACAGGAGCTGTGTTTGTGGACCTCACAGCGGCCTATGACACTGTGAACCACAAGGCCCTCCTCTTCAAGGTAGCTAAAATGATAAAAAACACCACAATAATCAAAGTCCTGGAATCTCTGCTTAACAACCGGCAGTATTTCGTTGAGATGAACTCAAAGAAAAGCCGATGGAGACTCCAAAAAAACGGACTCCCACAGGGCTCAGTTCTTGCCCCAATGCTCTTTAATATATACACAAACGACCAGCCACAATTTAGAAATATCCGCAGATTCATCTATGCAGATGACCTCTGCATTGCCACACAATCTAAAACATTTGAAATAATTGAAAACAGACTCACAGAAGCACTGTCCATACTTTCAGGTTACTATAAACAATGGTTTTTAAATGCTAACCCAGGAAAAACACAAGTCTGCACCTTCCACCTCAACAACCATCAGGCTAACCGAATTCTCAGAGTCAAATGGGAAAATGAAGAACTTGAAAATACCAAATTCCCTGTATACCTTGGGGTTACTCTCGACAGAACCCTCTCATTTAAAGAACATATGAGAAAACTTAAAGAAAAAGTTGCAAGCCGTAACAACCTCCTCAGGAAACTTGCAAATTCAAAATGGGGCACAGATCCGAACACCCTCAAAACTACAGCAGTTGCTCTGTGTTTCTCCACAGCTGAGTACTGTGCCCCAGTCTGGGCTAGGTCTTGCCATGCATCAGCAGTAGATGCTGAGCTTAACCAGGCTTGTCGCACCATCACAGGCAACCTGAAACCCACACCACTACCAGCTGTGTACCGCATGGCCAGTATCGCACCACCAGCCATCAGACGTGATACTCTTACAAGACAAGAGCGCGACAAACAGCTAAGTGGCAGTAGACACCCATTATATGGCCACCAACAACCCCCACAGAGACTTAAATCTCGCAAGAGTTTTGCAACAACTAATGGTCTAGATGGGAGCAACCCAGCACAACATCGGCTGGAGCAATGGGAGATATGGGACAGGTCTACCTTCCATTCTACGGTACCACCACCATCCGAATCACTCCCAAATGGAACGTTCTTTAAAAGGAATGAATGGGTGGCCCTGAACAGAGCCAGGGCAAAAGTTGGCCGCACACAAGACAATCTCCACAAATGGGGGCTTGTTCCCCAACCAACCTGTCCCTGTGGAGAACCCATCCAAACAATGGACCACATCCTCCGAGAATGCACACTGGGTCCACATTGCACCGACCAAGATCTTCTGGATGCAAACCAATCAGCCTCACAGTGGTGCCAGTGGTGGCATGAAAAGATATGATGATGATAATAATAATAATAATAATAATAATAATATTAATAATTCTTTGTGCCTCTCCTCCTCTACCTCTTCCTTCTCGTGTATTCATTCCTTTCTATAATAAATCTTTGTCTCTCTCCTTCTCTACATCTCTTCTTCCTTCTCGTGTTTTCATTCTTATCTTTTCATTACTCTGTTCCCCTATATTAATTTATTTCTTCGCTTGCTACCTG
>JAWQEG010008972.1:20000-29710 GCA_033782935.1 Petrolisthes cinctipes
AAAAAGGGTTGGTTGAATGGGAGGAAGAAATAGAGAAGAGGGAAAGAGGAGGAAATGGTGAAGGGGAGGAATAAAAGGAGAAAAATGAGGGGAAAAAAACAGTGAAAAGAAATGAAAAAAGAGGGAGGAATGAAAGAGGAAAGAACATGGAAAATTGTGAGGTGGAGAAAATAAGGAATAGGAGAAGGAGAAGGAGTGAGGTAAGAGAAGAAAAAAAAAAGGAGGGTGAAGGAAGAAAGGAGGAGAAGAACGAGAAGGAGGAGGAGGTAAGAGAAGAAAAAAAAGGGGGGTGAAAATAGAAAGGAGGCAAGGGAGAGAAGGAAGGGGGAGAAGGAGGAGGTAAGAGTAGAAAAAAGGGTGAAGGAAGAGGAGAAGGAGGAGAAGGAGGAAGGAGGAGGAGGAGGAGGTAAGAGAAGAAGAAGAAAAAAAAGGGTGAAGGAAGAGAGGAGGAGAGGGAGAGAAGGAAGGGGGAGACATGGGCCCGGGGCTGTCAGGCGTAAATTACAGGAGCCGTTACTCCCATGTTGCTTGTCATCACCATTATCCTCCCTTGCCTACCTACCTACCTACCTGACTCCCTGCCTACCTGCCTGACTCCCTGCCTGCCTGACTCCCTGCCTGCCTGACTCCCTGCCTGCCTGCCTGACTCCCTGCCTGCCTGACTCCCCTGCCTGCCTGCCTGACTCCCTGCCTGCCTTACTCCCTGCCTGCCTTACTCCCTGCCTGCCTGACTCCCTGCCTGCCTTACTCCCTGCCTGCCTGACTCCCTGCCTGCCTGACTCCCTGCCTGCCTCATGAATTCGCTCTTTGCCTTCATCCCTGACCCTCTGCCTGCCTGGTCTGCCTGTCTGTTTGCCTTCCTGCTTACGTCCTGTCCTTCTTGCCTTACCCTGCTTCCTCCCCATATCTGCCTTCCTCCCCATATCTACCTTCCTCCCCATATTTACCTCCCTCCCCATATCTACCTTCCCACACCTGCCTCCCCTGCCTTCCTCCCCATATCTACCTTCCCCCCATCTGCCTCCCATCGTGTCTTTCTGCCTATTTGTCTAACTCTTTGCCTGCTTGTTGTCAGTCTGCTTTCTTACCACCTGATTGCCTTCTTGACTGTTCCTACTTACATCCCTGGGCCGTATTTATCAAAGTAAAGTTCACACCTACCTAAGTTCAGATTTTGTTTGTAGGAGTTTATTTATGACAAGGATTAGACTCCCCCGACACTGCTTCGAAATTTTATTATAAGCTTATACTAATAGAATAGCAAAACGATTCACTGATTTGAAATGAGCCTGAAACACTTTGGTGATGTCAGAAATGCAAATATACGAACAAATGCGAATTCTAAAAGATTTGATAAATACAAGGCCAGGGCTCTTGTTTACATCATAGCTTCTGTCAGGATCCCAACATTCCCAGCCTGGAAACTTTAATGTTTCCCTAACCTCCTTGTCTGCCTGCCTTCCTGCCTGCCTGCCTTCCTGCCTGCCTGCCTTCCTGCCTGCCTTCCTGCCTTCCTGCCTGCCTTCCTGCTTGCCTTCCTGCCTGCCTGCCTTCCTGTCTGCCTGCCTTCCTGTCTGCCTGCCTTCCTGTCTGCCTTCCTGCCTGCCTTCCTGCCTTCCTGTCTGCCTTCCTGTCTGCCTGCCTGCCTGCCTGCCTGCCTGCCTGCCTGTCTGCCTGCCTATTGGTGTTCACTTACATAGATGAGGGTATGAGCCTGCTGTTCTACCTACTTACTTTGTTGTTCCCCACCTTCTTGCCTCCTTGTCTGCCATGCATGTTAGCTGCATTCTCTCTCTCTCTCTCTCTCTTCTCCTCTCTCTCTCCTCTCTCCCTCTCTCTCTCTCTCTCTCTCTCACACTATATTTCCTCCTTTGCTTTCCCGTCCCCGAGCCTTCTTAAGCTTAATTACCTGCTGGTGTGTCTGCCTCTGTCTGTCTCCTCGATCACTTTTATGGGTCCTCCACAGTTTGCTTGTCGACCTAAAGTGTGTTGATTTCTGTTGATTTATTTTTAGGCCGTGATTCCTGTTGATTTCTGTTGATTTATTTTGTGTCTACCACCTGCCCTGCCCTGCCCCTCCAGTCATACATACATACATCCCTTCTGCTGCCCACTACATTACCCACCCTTACTGTACCGTCATGTTTGTGGCCTTGTAATGCATGTACTTCATCCTCTTTACCTCATGCCTTGTCTTGTCTGTTTGTTTGTTTGCCTGCCTGATGATGTATGTACAGTCGGCCTCGGAATTTCGTACACAGATCCATTGGTTAAAAGTGATCTTTATTCTGCACATATTGTAGACATTGTTCTGCTGACTGATTCAAGTATTAGCCAAATAACATTACTAGAAAAGTTTGGTGTTAGGAAATTAATGTACTAAACTATCAAGTTGTTACGAACCCATAATTTCACAGTGGTGTATACAAATTCCTGAGGCCGACTATACTTCCCTGACCTTCTGGATCCCTTCTCACTCACTCTTGCTTTTGGTTCGTTTTCTTGCCATCGCTTTTGTTTTCGGCTGGCTACTGCAGATTATTATTATTTTTTTTTTTTTTTTTTTTTTTTTTTTTTTTTTTTTTTTATATATATACCTCAACCTCGGGACTGTAGGTTGTCAGTAGCCCGTGACTCTTGCGAGGCCCTGAGATTATTGGGTGTCGCACTAGATGAGACAGTGGAGCTTCGTGGTGATGTTGGTACCGTAGCTTCTCTTCTGCCCCACTAGATGACCACACCCTATTTAATACACGTCACTATCAGGAGTACCGTACGTGTGTGTGTCTCCCTCCCTCCCTATCTTGTACCTTATACGCATTCCTCTAGGTGTCCCTATAATTTTTACCACCTCCGACGTTGTGTTTTTATTTAACTGTCTCGTTTCGTTATCTCCATGCCTGTCTGCCGTCGTCCTGCCTGTCCCTCCTTCTGTCTACCTTGCTGTCTCATATGCAGGTCCGTCCATCTCCATTTATTTATCTGTACTCTTTATTTATTCCCCTGTCAGCCCCGTCTTCCTTGTTGCTCCTTGGTTTCGTGTTTATCCGCATTTTTTCCTTTCATATCTGTGCATCACATTCCCTTGTTTATTTATCTGCCTGATTTTCAACTTTATTCCTTCCCTTTTCCCCTTCCTTTCCTTTTGTCCTCTTTCCTCGTGTTAGTTAGTATTTTACGCTATCTCCCTCTTCCTTGTTCTTTCATTACCTCTTCCTCCCTCCTTCTCTGTTCCTTCATTACCTCTTCTTCCTCTCTCCCTTCCCTTTTCCCCTTCCTTTCCTTTTGTCCTCTTTCCCTGTGTTAGTTAGTATTTTACTCTATCTCCCTCTTCCCTGTTCTTTCATTACCTCCTCCTCCCTCCTTCTCTGTTCCTTCATTACCTCTTCTTCCTCTCTCCCTTCCCCTTTCCTCTTCCTTTCCTTTTATCCTCTTTCCCTGTGTTAGTTAGTATTTTACGCTATCTCCCTCTTCCTTGTTCTTTCATTACCTCTTCCTCCTTCCTTCTCTGTTCTTTCATTACCTCTTCTTTCTCCCTCCCTTCCCTTTTCCTCTTCCTTTCCTTTTATCCTCTTTCCCTGTGTTAGTAGTATTTTACGCTACCTCCCTCTTCCCTGTTCTTTCATTACCTCTTCTTTCTCCCTCCCTCTCTGTTCCTTCATTACCTCTTCCTCCCTCCTTCTCTGTTCCTTCATTACCTCTTCCTCCCTTCTTCTCTGTTCTTTCATTACCTCTTCCTCCCTCCTTCTCTGTTCTTTCATTACCTCTTCTTCCCTCCTTCTCTGTTCTTTCATTACCTCTTCTTCCTCCTTCCCTCCTTCCCTCATTGTTTTATTATCTCCAAGCACTCTTCTGGTCTTAATCATCTTCCTCCGCTCTCTTCCCCTTCGTCGCTTTCCCCTGCAGCCTGCTTATCTCTGCTTCTGCTTACCTCTCCTGCCTACCAATGTCCCCCCGTCGCTCTGAATCATTTACTTATCAAACTTTCTCTACTTCCCTGCCCCTTTATGGCTTCTGGTTAGTATTCTATTTCCTTTCGACTTTCCTTGCTCTTCCAACCCCTTCTTATGCCTCTTAGTAGGCTTTCTCATTCTTTTCTATTCCTCTTCTGCAAACTTTATTCTTTTTCCTCTCCTCCCCTTTCTCCTTCTTCCTACATCTATAATCTGCTTTCTGCTTAAATCTCTGCTTTCCATGTTGGTGTGGAGGTAACTGTACGAGCCTGCCTTCCTATCTGCCTGACTACTTCTCTTCTTCTGCATGAGCTCACTGCCTGCCTGCCTGCTTTCCTACTGATTCTCTGTTTTCTTGCTTGCTTGCCTATCTGCTCTCCTGCCTGCTTACCTGCTTTCCTGTCTGCCCGTCTGCCTATCTGCTTGCCTCCTTGCCTGTCTGCTTGCCTCCTTGCCTGCCTGCTTGCCTGTTTGCCTCCTTGCCAGCCTGTCTGCTTGCCTCCTTGCCTGCCTGCTTTCCTGTCTGTCTGCCTGCCTTCCTTCCTGCTTCTGTGCCGTGGAAAATATCAACCAGCCAGCCAGCCTCTCTCTGGCCTCCTCTCTCTGACCTCAAGACTTATCTACATCATCATCACCACCCAGCTCACATACGCCACTTACTCACCATTCCTCTCTCACTAATTGCCTACCTGCCTCTATGTCTTCCTGCCTACCTTCTCACCTAATTGTATGTTCACGCACGCACACTTACTACACTCGCACGCACATGCACACACACACACGCACGTACACACAACACACCACACTCACACACACACACACACACACACACACACACACACACACACACACACACACACACACACACACACACACACACACACTCTCTCTCTCTCTCTCTCTCTCTCTCTCTCTCTCTCTCTCTCTCTCTCTCTCTCTCTCTCTCTCTCTCTCTCTCTCTCTCTCTCTCTCTCTCTCTCTCTCTCTCTCTCTCTCTCTCTCTCTCTCTCTCTCTCTCTCTCTCTCTCTCTCTCTCTCTCTCTCGTACATACACACACAAACACAAATAGCCTACACTCACATCAATTTTTGGGAACATATTCATTTGCTGCCTGAGTTACCATACTGAGACCAGAGGGAAGAGAGGAGGAAGGGAAAATTGGTTGGTTCAGTGGCAGGGAGAATGAGGGAAGAGATTGAGGAAGTGAAGGAAAAGAGAATAGGTTCGCAGTGAGTAAGTAAGGAGGAGGAGTGATGAGGGGATAAGAAACAGAATAGGAGAAAGATTAAAGGAATGACATGGATGGAGGAAAGAGAAGAGAATTGATTAGCAGCGAGTAAGGAAGAGGAGAGATGATAGGATAAGAAACAGAATAGGAAAAAGATTAAAGGAATGACATGCATGGAGAAAAAGAGAAGAGAAAAGGTGAACAGTGAGTAAGGAAGAGGAGAGGTGACAGGATAAGAAACAGAATAGGAAGAATGAGGGAAGGAAAGACACTGAGGGAGGAAAGAGAGAAGTGAGAGATAGTGAAGAAGGATAATAAGGTGTGAGGTTGTGAGAAAGACTAAGTAAGGAATAAAGAAAGAAATAGTTAGAGACGTGTGACCGAGGGAAAAGTGCGAGAGACAAGGAGATAAAATAATAATGAGGAAAGAAGAAAAACAAAGATTCATGGAAGGAGGAATGAATAAAAATAGTGATAGACGATGAAGGGTGAAATTGGCTTAAGGAAAACAACCTTTTTTGTGTGTGTGTTCAATTTGGAGTCAATGTAGGCCTCCAAACTCAGCTATAAAACACATCCCCTGTATAATTCCATATGGAGGGGTTGGTTCTGTTTCCTGGCATATATAGTTTGGAGGAATCAGTAGCCTTCCGATTTCCCAGAATAGGTTGCTCCCCTTAAATCATAACCTGAAATCGGAGGGTGAAATGAAGACGTATAACCTGAGAGAGAGAGAGAACAAATTGGGTAGACAAAGTGGATGATACGATACTTATAGATTTATGATCAGAAGACCTTGCCACCTGGGTCAATGAGAGAGAGAGAGAGAGATGAGAGAGAGAGAGAGAGAGAGAGAGAGAGAGAGAGAGAGAGAGAGAGATTCAGAGAGAGACAGACAGTAGTTGAAGTGTTCTATGAAGGAACGGTCAATTAATTTTATGTCATCTGGTAGTCGATTCCACTATAATATAATTAGAGACCTTTTGTGTTTTCTTTCTATTCACAGTTAAGTTGTCCCACTGTGATTTCTAATTACTCCTTCGTTCATCCCTCCTTTCTTCCTCGCCAACTTTCTCCTTTTTTATTTTTTCCCTTTTTTTCTTTTATTTTTTTTCCCTCCGTTCCCCATTCGGCCTTTCCCTCTCTTATCTCATCAGTATATCTCTCATATTGCCTGACTTTCGCTTTTGCTGCATTTATCCCTTTGCATCACCTTAATTGCATATAATTATTTTGTTTCCCAGGGCTTATATCTTTCTCTATTAAAGTCGCATTCTCATTTTCTGTGATATGTTCATGTGTATAATATATACCGCTGGTTCCAACCTCTGGGATATGCGCAAGCAGTTTCTAAAGTCGTAATTTAGTTTGTGTTGCAAGATGAGATAAATGTTTATAGATAGAGAGATAAACAGGGAGATAGATAGATAGATAGGTAGATAGATAGATAGATTGATATGGAAAGAGATAGATAGATATATAGATAGACAGAATTATATGGAAAGAGGTAGATAGATAGATAGATACACAGATTGATATGGAAAGAGATAGACAGGGAGATAGATAGATAGATAGATAGATAGATAGACATATTTATCTGGAAAGAGATAGATAAATAAATAAATAAGAGAGAGAGAGAGAGAGAGAGGAGAGAGAGAGAGAGAGAGAGAGAGAGAGAGAGAGAGAGGTCCTTCTCCTGATCTCGACTCAATGGGTTGGTGGTGTGTGAGTACATGAAGGAAAGGTATTACATTCTTGGGTCCATAATACTCAAGTCACGAGCCTTCATCTTCATGTATGTGTGTGGGGAGGGAAGGAGGCATCACTCACACATACATATATACATACATACATACATACATGCACATATATACACATACATAGCCTATAAGCAAACACACACACACACATACACACACACACACACACACACATAACATAACACAGTTACTCACACGCACACATACACATATGCACACACACACATACATGCACACACACACATACATGCACACATATATCCACACACATAAACGCACACACATACATACATACACATATACGCACACGCACATATATGCACACACGCACACATACACATATGCACACACACACACATACATACACATAATTATGCACACGCACACATACACATATACACACACATACACATACACGCACACGTACACATACACGCACACATACACATACACGCACAGTCACACATACACATATACGCACACACACACACACACACGCACAAACACATATATACGCACACACACGTACACACAGAGAGAGAGAGAGAGAGAGAGAGAGAGAGAGAGAGAGAGAGAGAGAGTAGTCAATGGGCTGCCGTCTTCGCCTGGCACAGTTTAATTAGCCAATCAAGAATCAATTCCCGGTGGTTGGCCCGAGGAGGTAAAGATGCCGCCCTGACCAATCACAATACGCCTTATCTGGAGCGCTTAATTCTAATTGGTTCCTGGGGAGAGAGGCAATCTGGGTGTCGATACAAAACGTTTTTAGCCTCTCGTCTCTATCCATTTTAATATATATGTACAGTTGGCCTCAGGAATTCTTACACAGACTATATGAAAAGAGAGGTCATTATTCTTTAAGTACTGCAATGAATGGTCTACCAAGTGACTCTGTAATTACAAAACAACAAACCTAATAATAATTTTGTAGGGGATAGGCTTGGGGGGGGAATTGGGGGGGTGCGGAATAGAGGGACAGGCTTGGGGTGGGTAGAAAGCCTGTCCCCCTATTCCCGCACCCCCCTAACCCCCCCTCCCCCACCCAAGCCTGTCCCCTTACTCCCGAACCCCCACCCCCCGACCCCCCGCACCCCCCTAACCCCCCCCTCCCAAGCTTGTTCCCTACTCCCGCACCCCCTTAATTAATGGCAAATTTACCTCAAGTGTAGGCTAAGTGGCAGACTCTTGCAACTTACGGCAACACAACACAACAACTTCAACAACAACAACACAGAACTAGTATACAGGTGACGTAGTATGAACTGTAAAAGAGAACGAGACACAATGAGTGGGGGAATAATAATAATGTATGTAATGTTGCTGTCGGCAGTAGTGACTAACCAGTGTGGGTGAAGTATAGTGTTGTAGTCTCTCTTAATGTCCACTTGTCTTCCCTGATGCCACCCACCCACCACCCCTCGCCGCTCCTCAGTCACCAGAATAATCTTACTTATTATTGTTCTGGTGATGAGCACATGTTCTCTTAGTTATCACGTGCTATCTGCATAATGAAGTGGGCAGCGGTGGCCTGGTGGTGTCCTTTGTAAATGTACTGGTGGGGGGGATGTTCTGACAATATTTATAATCTGCTTACCGAGATGGAAGGGTAGGATATTGTCTTCACCTACAATTTTTGTGTGTGTGTGTGTGTGTGTGTGTGTTCTGTGTCTGTGTCTTCTGTGTGTGTGTGTGTGTGTGTGTGTGTGTGTGTGTGTGTGTGTGTGTTTGTGTCTGTGTCTGTGTGTGTGTGTGTGTGTGTGTGTGTGTGTGTGTGTGTTGTGTGTGTGTGTGTGTGTGTGTCTTCTGTGTCTGTGTCTTCTGTGTCTGTGTCTTCTCTGTGTGTGTGTGTGTGTGTGTGTGTGTGTGTGTGTGCGTGCGTGCGTGTGTGTGTGTGTGTGTGCTGTGACTATAAACTGAAAAATATTCTTCCTATTAATGTATTTATATTTGTTTGTAACGATGTATGTGACAATGGAGAACTATCCCCCAAACACAAACCAAACATGTGGTATATATAGAGAATTTTTGTCTTTATTCCATGATTACTGGATGGATCAAATCAGGCAGTAATCTATAAGTCAACTTTATTCCTTATAATATAAACTCCATCAAAAGGTTTATTATAACTTATTAGGTTTTTTCAAATTTTAGTTGTTTTTCCTCTCTTTCATAACCATAAAACAACACAGTTTGTCTAAGAGTAGTATATATTATAACACTGTGTGGGGGAGAGGTAGCGCCTTCCTGTGACCTCAGAAGACGATAATTATCTGCTATATTAGTATGATTGGAATTTTGCTTGTTTATTTTTTACAGAAGTTCAAAGGAATTTATTAATGGATCCTGTGATGTAGTCAGAAAAATAATATTGGAGATATATGAGTCATGCAAAATATTACCACGAAACACACACACACACACACACACACACACACACCACACACACACACACACACACACACACACACACACACACACACACACACACCTATAAAATTATGGAAGGAGCTTGTTTGCTTCGTGGCATGGTCAGAGGAATCAGAAGCCACCAATAATTATTATCATACACGAGCACATGGTCCTTAATTAAGGGGATAGTATACTTTTGTTACATTGAATTGCCTTGATTCCTCCAAAGTATGTCAGGAAACAGGACCAGATCAGCAAAAATAATGATGTCATGTTGCTTGTAATAGTTTCTTTGGAGGAATCAATTGCTCCAGATTTACCAACACTGTACTACCCCTTTAACCTACTATATATTCAGT
>JAWQEG010008973.1:0-7500 GCA_033782935.1 Petrolisthes cinctipes
GATGATGATGATGATGATGATGATGTTTTCACTTCACCAACAGACATCCGACCCACCACCAACACCAACACCACCTCACTGAAAAACAAAACAAATGAGAAAGAATAGATTAACTTTTTTTTTTTTTTTTTTTTTTTTTTTGATGATGATACTGAAATGGTGTCTTAAAGAGTTTTCCTTAAAATTCTAAGCACCATTCTTTCCTTTCCCTAACCATGCATGCACTATCAGTAACCAAGAGCACTGTGAAAGGAGAATAATTATTATCAGTGGTGTAAAAAAGAGAGGCAGTGTAATAAAGCACCATTCTCCTGATATAACAGTGACGTGTATAAATAAGGTGTGTGGTCATCTAGTGGGGCAGAACTAGAAGCTATACGGTACCAACATCATCACGAAGCTCATACATACTGTCTAATCTCAGGGCCTCGCAAAAAAGAATCACAGGCTATACTGACAGCTTACAGTCCCGAGGTTGAGGTATATATATATATAAAAAAAAAAAATATATGATCACGACTTTCAGTGAAAATATAGCAGCCAGCAGCTACATAATTTTCAAAGTGTACGAGGGAAGACAAAGACGGGGGTGAAATATTAGAGTAGAGGCTGTCTGCCATGGCCACGTTTGTTGTCTCTCCAACATACATGCACTCTCAGCTTTCTGATTTCGCTCTATCTATCTATCTATCTATTTGTGTGTCTGTCTATCTCTTTATCCATGTATTTATCTATTAATATGTTCATTTATCTATCTATGAAAATATCAATCCACCCAATTATCTTTCTATCTCTCTATCCATGCACCCATTAAATTATCTGTCTGTCTATCTATCTATCTATCTCAATCTATTCATCCACCCATCTGTCTTTCTATCTCTCTATCCACCCATTAATCCATCTGTCTGTCTATCTATCTATCTCAATCTATCCATCCACCATCTATCTATTTCTATTCATCCACACATCTATTTGTATAACTATTTATGTGGTTTTTCAAATATGGATATATATTTTTACTTGGTTGTTATGGTAATTATGTGAGATATAGTCTTGAATTGTTATATATAGATTATTCATGGTACAGTCGACAAACATAAGTTCGCTTCATTCCACCTGCGTATGTATTAGCTAAAGGGATGTTGTAATGTATTTTTAAAGCAGAGATGACAGATATAGTTCTCATAAGGTAAATTACATATATTGATAGAATAGAAACTGGTTCAGAATGCATCAATCTGGTCATATTAGCAATATTAAGTACATGAGATGGATGCGAATTTATGCTACCGGCTGTACACTTACCGCATGTTGGAATCTGGCCAATGTTTACTAAGGCACCAGTTGTCTTATGAATACATGTATGTACTATAAATATACAATCAAATGCTAAGAAGTGATGTTACAGAACCAACCCAGTGATCTTTCATTCAAGAAGTAATAACATTCTTGGAGTATTTTTGGAGAGGGTGTAAATTTGTGTCTCACACGGGCATTGTATCTATATAAATCCTCCTTCCCTCCCTCCCTCCCTTTTTTTGCATAAAGAAATTACAAGAGATATATTTAGTAGTTTGCTTCCTACTTACAGCAGATATTTCCAATTCCAGTATGTTGATCGATGATCAAGATGAATTATTACGATATTATTGTCTGATGTCTCTTGGGGCTTATTCCTAATCAAATCCGAAGAGCTTAATTCTTTATATACACGGTCGAAAGTGTACAGTAAGCAAGCTCTCATATGCTCGTCCGATAATGTAAGCAAAATCTCATAGGCTTATTATAGTTTATCGTGAATCTCCAGTGATCGGTGTGAAAACGAATACGAATACTGGAAACAGACCCGATCGCACTCACTCTTTCCGATAGTGTAGGTGTATGTTGCTTCGGGTATGTACTAAAAGTCTGCAGTCAATCAGTTCAGTCCCCAAGCAACGATTAAGAATACGGTCGGTCGTTTGCCCCTTCACACTCACACACACACACACAAACACACAGACACAGAGACACAGGCTCCTTCACAATTCAGCTATACAGTATATATATATACTGTATATATATATATATCTTTTCATCTATTTACAATCTCCTTTCTTCTCTGACTGAGGCTTTAATATCTACGTGTTTTTTTTTCCACCAACCAACCAACCAACCAATCACCAACTTGTCACACTACCACCACCACCACCACCATCACCGTACCTACAACAACACACGGGGGTCTGCGCTCCCCGTTTCCCTGGCACTTGTGGAGCCAACCCGGGCCGACCAGACCAGACCAGACCAGACCCAGGCCACCCACCACGCAACAAAATTTTTCACGTTGCCCAAATTCTCGTACCGGAAAATCCCCCAGTCAGTACTTGGTAACCAACTACACCACACTCATCTATATATTATTATTATTATTATTATTATTATTATTATTATTATTATTATTATACAAAGGCATTCGTCTCAGTTAGGCTTTATATTCCTCTTGACATCAGTAGTAGTATATTATGTGGTAGTAGTAAATGTCAGATGGTTGGTTTACTCGTACGTCCGCCCGTCCTGCACCTGTCAGTTCGATTTTGACGAGCGACTGAGTTGGTGACCTAATGTGTGACTCTTGGGAGGTGAGGGCACACAGACATACACACACACAGACAGACAGACAGGTCGAGGAGAATATATATATATAGCAGTCATATTTCTTGTCACGTTAGGAATTACTAGCAACGATTTGACTAGAATGTTTTATTATTATTATTATTATTATTATTATTATTATTATTATTATTATTATTGTTGTGTAATAGTTGGAAGGTCTCTGATTCCTCCAAACTATGCCACGAAACAACAACAGATCCCCTGGTAGGTAGTAAAGTCCTTCAAATATTACCACGAAACACCACATTAGAGTATCACTGAAGAAGCTGCATGGTTTCGTGGCATTGTCAGGAGGAATCTGGCAGAAGCCTTCAGTTCTCCTTTACACAATCTCAGGGTTCATGATATGTTTTTGATATGAACTTTAAGGTAAAGACTTCAGGCTGTGGTTTCTTTACTAACCCTGTATAAATAATAATAATAATAATAATAATAATAATGATAGTAATAATAATATCGATGATAATAATAATAGTAATGTAAATAATGATAATAATAATAATAATAGAAATAATAATAATAGTAATATTAATAATAGTAATAAAATAGTAGTAGTAATATTAATGATAATAATAAAAATAATAATAACCTTGTCTTCCCGTACATTTATTGTTTATGAGGGATTCAGTTAATTCCTCTTTTAATTCTCCATTTTACAATTATTCACTAATAGGTTTCTAATATCTTTATAAATACCGAACCATTTCTTCCTTCATTTGTCTTTATGAGAAATCAATACTTGTACTTGACAGATTTATGGAGAACTTACATACTTCTTATTCTCTCCTTTTTACCCGAGTCATCACATTCATCTTAGATAAAGTTTTGAAAGTGTGGTAAAAGAAAAAAAAGATGGTGTTTGCATTTGCATTTGTGTGTGTGTTTTTTTTTCAGCTTTATCTTATCAGTTTCAGGGAGTTAGAAGTTATAAGTATTAAGTTACCCTGTGATGTAGTAGTAAAAATTTTTGAGGTTAGTGAGTCCTTCAAACATTGCCACGAAACACCACCTATAGAGAAGGAGCTTGTTTCGTGGCATAGTCAGGAGGAATCAGAAGCCACCAACCAAGTCTCATACACGATCACAGGGTCAAGATTATGATGCCATGTCGTTAAAGTAGATTCAAGTTAGGAAGTGTGCCGTTGGAAAAACAAAATGCTCGATGGTGAGTTAATAATACTGACGGACCGAAGTGAAGAAAGAGGGTATACATGCATAGGTATACATTGGTCAAAGTTATACATGGATAAGTACACACGAGTCAAAGTTATACATGGATAAGTAAACACGGGTCGAAGTTATACATGGATAAGTAAACATGGGTCAAAGTTATACATGGATAAGTAAACACGAGTCAAAGTTATACATGGATAAGTAAACACGGGTCAATTATACATGGATAAGTACACACGAGTCAAAGTTATACATGGATAAGTAAACACGGGTCAAAGTTATACATGGATAAGTAAACACGGGTCAAAGTTATACATGGATAAGTAAACACGAGTCAAAGTTATACATGGATAAGTACACACGGGTCAAAGTTATACATGGATAAGTACACACGGGTCAAAGTTATACATGGATAAGTAAACACGAGTCAAAGTTATACATGGATAAGTAAACGGGTCAAAGTTATACATGGATAAATAAACACGGGTCAAAGTTATACATGGATAAGTAAACACTGGTCAAAGTTATACATGGATAAGTAAACACGAGTCAAAGTTATACATGGATAAGTACACACGGGTCAAAGTTATACATGGATAAGTAAACACGAGTTAGATTTTAGTGAATGGGTCCTCGTCGTGTTTGTTGCTTCTTGGTGTTGTTGTGTTGACTAACTGACTGACTGACTGGTGGTGAGGTCGGTGGTCAGGACAAGAACGAGACTAGCTGTGGAGGAGAGAAAGGAAGGGTTAACTTAGTGCATGCATGGGAAATATTAATTGTGTTGATAAATCTGGAGCAACTGCTGAATCCTCCAAACTATTCCAAGCAACAGAAAACACCATTATTTTTGCTCTTCTGGTTCTGTCTGTTTCCTGGTATAATTTGGAGGAATCAAGGCACTCCAATGTAACTAAAGTGAATTAATTACCCCCTGAACAGAAATTGGACCACGATGATTGTAGGCTTAGGTCTTCACACACACACACACACACACACACACACACACACACACACACACACACACACACACACACACACACACACACACACACACACACATATACACACACACACACACACACACACACACACACACACACACACACACACACACAGACAGACAGACAGACAGACAGACAGACAGACAGACAGACAGACAGACAGACAGACAGACACACACACACACACACACACACACACACACACACACACACACACACACACACACACACACACACACACACACACACACACACACACACACACACACACACACACACACACACACACATTTATTTGAAGGGTGTGATTTATGTCCCTCCTGCACTCATTATTACCGCCTAAGGAATAAGAAAGGTAGGTGTTTGTTCTAGGTTTGATATGGTTCTTGGATACGTTGACTGGAAAAGGAACAACGCTACTGACATTGTATAATTCGCTGGAGTAGAAGTTAGAAAATATTGCGAACAAACTTTGGGGGAAGAGCAAGGAAAAGAGGGGAAAGTGAAGAGTTGCAACTTACTAAAGACGTGAATTATATTTTATCCAGTGCAATAATAAAATGATCTGTGTAAATCTTTTGGTGAATATTTGTCTTTTTACATAATTGCAAAGTTACCACGTTCATGTTGTAGATATCACAACTTTATATACGAATATGAAAAAGAGTTATATAATTACTAATAGTGAGGAGGAGAAGTGGACTGTATCATTACTTACCGGCGACCGTAGTGTGTGCGACGGTATGAACTGGTGTGGGTGTTCACTCGTCTAAAGGGTCTGTTGACAGGTCGGGTTTGTTTAAACGAAGTCACTCCGTGCGAGATATGAGGTCGATTAATAGTTCCTGGCAAGGTTTGAGGGTGACTTGGGTTTAGAGGCGAGATATGAGGTCGATTAATAGTTCCTGGCAAGGTTTGAGGGTGACTTGGGTTTAGAGGCGAGATATGAGGTCGATTAATAGTTCCTGGCAAGGTCTGAGGGCGACCTGGGTTTAGAAGCGAGATATGAGGTCGATTAATAGTTCCTGGCAAGGTCTGAAGGTGACTTGGGTGTTGAGGCGAGACATGAGGACGAGTTCCTGGCAGTGTGTGGAGATGGCTTGAAGGGAGACCTGTCAATGTCTGGCCGTGGCCCAGGATTTGAGGTGGTGGAGAGTAGCCCAGGATGGGGCAGACCAGAGTGACCACCAACAATACTACCACAGCCTGCATCGTGTCCTCCTCTGACCAGCCCTCCCTCACTCCTGGCTTATATACCCAAGACTCAGTGGGAGGATGTTCTTTTGTTATGGATATGATTGTGGTGGCCGTCCGTGTGGTGTAACGTGTTATGGTGTTTGATGTTTTGTTTGTTGTGACTGACGTGTATTGGTGTGCATGTGACCTGTATACTTTGCTGTGTTGCTGTAAAATATGTGGTGTGACGTGCGGCTGTGTACTGGTGTTTGATATTTTGTTTAGACGTGTATTGGTGTGCGACGTGTGGTATATACGGTATGTTGTCTGGTGAGGTGAACTGACTTGTTGGTGTAGTAATGTAACGTGTGGTATATTAATGTGACGTGTGTATAGTCATTACCAACTACTGAAGACGTGTAATTTTTTCATGAATTACCTTTGGACAGTTGTTGTTTTTTGGGAAATCTTTACTGTTGTTCAAAACGTATAAAATAAAGTCATCTCAGCTCATAAACACTAGTCATTAGGATAATATTATGCTTGAACTAACACCAGACGATTTACCATAGCACCGGTAACTCACATCATCTTAAGGTTAATTAATATTATGCTTGAACTAACACCAGAAGATTTACCATAGCACAGGTAACTCCCATCATCATTATGCTTGAAATAACACCAGACGATTTACCATAGCACAGGTAACTCCCATCATCTCAAGGTTAATTTATTACTTTATCTGTTGTTGGGTGTGAGACAGTGTAGGGTACATACATACAACACAGGAGGGATGGCCAGTTTCTTTATCAGTATAGGTGTTTGTTATATATAGTTAGTGGGTCTTCCCAGTGGGTCAGTATCTCTATATCTATATATACGGTCGAGGTCATTGGTTCCTACCTATCCTTTGGAAAACACGAAACCAGAATGGGATAATACGTGTTGTTTGTTATCTAGGATCTATTTATAAGGCTCTACAAAACTCGATAATTACACCATTAATTAAGGGGATAATTCACTTTTGTTACATTGGAGTCCCTTGATTGCTCCAAAGTATGCCAAGAAACAACAGGACCAGATGAACAAAAATAAAAATGGTGTTCTTTTGCTTGGAATAGTTTGAAGGAATCATCATTTGCTCCAGATTTACCAAACATTGTACTTCTCCCTTAGACTTACGGTAACAAGTTAGTTGTGTGCTTATTCTGAATTTTACCTTGGCTTGCATTACATTTACCCCAGAAGCCATGAAATGAGATGAGGAGGGAACCAATGAATGATATTTATCGTAAGGAAAAGAAATTATGATGACCTTAAGCGTATTGATATAAATATTTCCCCAAGACAGTCATAGTTTGCAAGTATAAATAATATTCTTACAGGGAGCTTGTCATGGGATGGGTCGATGACGTGAGACCTTAGAAAACTGCATTAATTAATGGGGAAATTTTGTGTTGGTAAATCTGGAGCAACTTCTGAATCCTCCAAA
>JAWQEG010008973.1:10000-14155 GCA_033782935.1 Petrolisthes cinctipes
ATATATGTGTGTGTGTGTGTGTGTATATATTTATGTGTTTGTGTATGTGTGTGTGTCTGTGTTTTGTCTACCATCACTGTGTAGGTGATGGCCGTGAGAGTGTAGGGAAGGTACGAAGTCTAAGGGCATCCAACTCAGTCTGCAGGACCTGTATGGTGGCCTGACGGGTCTTGCTTTGTGAAGTCAGGTCGGTACAGGTCATCACTCGCCGCAGTCTGCAAAGTCAACAGTCACAAGTTGAATTAAGGACCCTGTGATCGTGTATAGGAATTGGTGGCTACTAATTCCTCCTGCATGCAGACTATGCCACGAAACAAACTTCTTCCATATAGGTGTGTGTGTTTCGCGGCAATATTTGAAGGACTCATTTAACTCCAATTTTCTGACTATATCACAGGGTCCCTAAAAGATACGAATTAATAGGTATAGTTTCTGTATAGAGTTACGAATGTGTAATTGGGAGATAATGGGTAGAAGTTTTATATTAGGAGATAAAAGCTATAAACATATATAATACATTGAATAAAAAGCTTTCAGTCCTATATACTCTGGCCCGAGAGGACAACAACAGCAGCAACAACAACAACATATAGAGTTACAGTAATACCCTCACCATGTCCACAAAAAGGGCATTTCACCTCACCTGGCTTCTCTGCTAGCGACGACCACTTCAGGACGGGCGTGGGCTACCTGGGCTTGAAGGACTTCGATCTCACGGGCCAGGGAGTCGGCGGTGTTTTGTAGGTCCCTCACTCTCACCCTTCCCCGCCTCACCTCCCTCTCCACACGACCACAAGCCGACATCACGCCCTCTGCTCGCTTGCCCTGGAGCTGCATGGGTTGGGTAGGGAGGACAAACTAACCACCACGTGCATGTTTTTATTTTTATTCCTCAAACTCGGGACTGTAGGCTGTCAGTAGTAGCCCGTGACTCTTGCGATGCCCCGAGATTATTGGGTGTCGCACTAGATGAGACAGTGGAGCTTCGTGGTGATGTTGGTACCGTAGCTTCTCTTCTGCCCCACTAGATGACCACACCTTATTTCTACACGTCACTAAACCACTTCTCATATACCACTTCTCATATTAAGGGACCCTGTGATGTAGTCAGAATATTTTGGAGGTAAATGAGTCCTTTAAATATTGCCACGAAACACACACACCTATATGGAAGTAGCTTGTTTCATGGCAGGATCAGGAGGAATCAGAAGTCTCCAATTCTCATACACGATCACAGGGTTCTTAAGGATTTATTTATTTTATTTTCTATTTGTTTTACCTACTACGCCACGTTGTATGTCTGCCTGCCTGCCTGTCTGTCCGTTGTATGTCTGCCTTCCTGTCTGTCTGCCTGTCTGCCTGTCTGTTTCTCCATTGTCTCTCACTCTCTGTCTATCTGCTTCTTGTGTCTCTGTCTGTCTTCCTGTCCGTTCTCCCTGTGTGTCTTCCTGTCCCTTCTCTCTGTTTCATTACATACCTGCTGTAGGCGCTGTAGGGAGGCGTAGAGGTGTGAGGGATCCTTCTGTCCACCTGCCCCTCCATTCGCCGCCCCAGCTGCCGCCCTCAACACATCACGACCCACCTGACCAAGGACGGACACCAAATGAGTAAACAACAGTCGCCCAAGGAAGTAATGGTTTGTTTACTATTGATCACCTGGAAAGCAATCTGCCCTATGTTTACTCGGAGTGTGTGTGTGTATGTGTGTGTGTGTAAGCATAAAGGCGTGAAAAGTATAGTGTGTGTGTGTGTGTGTGTGTGTGTGTGTGTGTGTGTGTGTGTGTGTGTGTGTGTGCATAAAGGCGTGAAAAGTATGTGTGTGTGTGTAGGCATAAAGACGTGAATAGTATGTGTGTGTGTGTGTACAGCAAGTAGTGTTCGTGTATGTGTGTGTGAAACAAATACTGCTGACCTTAAAGTTGTTGATTTGATGGAGGTCCTGTCTGGCCGCCTCCACCTCCAGCAGTAGTTGTCCACGAAGGGTCCTCAGCGCCTCAACCTCCTCATCCTTCACTTCCTTCTCGGCCTCGTCCTCCTGCACTTCACTCTCACCGCATTTCTGTACACTCGAGAGGAAGAGAATTTTGTTAGTGAAATGTGGTGTGTCAATCCCGTAGACTACTATATGTATTTTATTAACGAAAAACTTGCATACAGTATATACAAATTGTACACACACACACACACACACGCATACTTTTCACGCCTTTATGCTTACACACACACACACACACACACACACACACACACACACACACACACACACACACACACACACACACACACATCGTCGCTCAACCAACCAACCTGTGACGTGGTGGCTTTCTCGAGTGTCCTAAGAGTATCGTCATGAACCAGGCACGTGTGTGAGAAGTCTGAGGTGAGAAGGCTCTGGTCTTGGCCCGTAGTAGTAGTAGTAGTAGTAGTGTTGGTAGTGGTGGTGTTGGTAGTAGTAGTAGTAGTGTTGGTGGTGTTGGTAGTAGTGTTGGTAGTGTTGGTGGTAGTGTTGGTGTTGGTAATATTGGTGTTGTCCAGGTTTAGTCTCGTCTTGCCTGCTGATACCACTGCCACCACCTCCACATCTTGGTCCAATTGTCTCAACTCTTCCTCTGTTCTTGATAGGGCCTCGTCTACCTGTATGGGGAATGGTGTGTAGGATATGTATGCGGAGTGATGTGTATGTATGTATGGGGATTGGTGTGTATGTATGTATGGGGTGTGTATGTATGTATGGGGAGTGATGTGTATGTATGGGGAATGGTGTGTATGTATGTATGGGGAATGGTGTGTATGTATGTATGGGGTGTGTATGTATGTATGGGGAGTGATGTGTATGTATGGGGAGTGATGTGTATGTATGGGGAGTGATGTGTATGTATGTATGGGGAATGGTGTGTATGTATGTATGCGGAATGATGTGTATGTATGTATGGGGAGTGATGTGTATGTATGTATGGGGAATGGTGTGTATGTATGTATGGGGAATTGTGTGTATGTATGTATGGGATGTGTATGTATGTATGGGGAGTGATGTGTATTTATGGGGAGTGATGTGTATGTATGGGGAATGGTGTGTATGTATGTATGGGGATGGTGTGTATGTATGTATGGGGAATGGTGTGTATGTATGTATGGGGAATGGTGTGTATGTATGGAGTTATAGAGGGTGATGATGATATAGATGTGGGAGAAGGAGTGGGGAAAACACTATTATGTCCCTCCCCTCTCACACTCCCCCCCAGCCATTTGATACTCCCTCTCTCCTCTCACACTCCCCATCCCTTTGACACTCCCCCTCTCCTCTCACACTCCCCAGCCCTTTGACACTCCTTACCTCTCTCCTACACTCCCTCTCTCCTCTCACACTCCCCATCCCTTTGACACTCCTTACCTCTCTCCTACACTCCCCCAGCCCTTTGACACTCCTTACCTCTCTCCTACACTCCCCCAGCCCTTTGACACTCCCCTCTCCTCTCACACTCCCCAGCCCTTTGACACTCCTTACCTCTCTCCTACACTCCCCCAGCCCTTTGACACTCCCTCTCTCCTCTCACACTCCCCAGCCATTTGATACTCCCTCTCTCCTCTCACACTCCCCAGCCCTTTGACACTCCTTACCTCTCTCCTACACTCCCCCAGCCCTTTGACACTCCTTACCTCTCTCCTACACTCCCCCAGCCCTTTGACACTCCTTACCTCTCTCTCCTACACTCCCCCAGCCCTTTGACACTCCCTCTCTCCGACACTTCTCCTTCCCTCTCCTTTCATCACACTCCCTCTCCCCTCTCTCCGACACTTCTCCTTCCTTCTCCTCTCATCACACTCCCTCTCCCCTCTTCCTCCTCCAGCAGTAGTAGTATACCTGTGAGGCCTCCTGTAGCAGAGCGTGTCGTCGGGCGGTAGTGACGTGCAGGTGGGCGGCGGCGGCGGCTTTCTTGCGGTGGCCTCGTGTGCCTCATCCAACAGGTCCTGACGACGGCGACGAAACTTTTGGAACTGTCGCCAGGTTCGAGCCCCTCCAGCCAGACCGGGCGGCATGGCATCCTCACTCCCTCTGTACGTAGTGACAAGTGGTAAATGGAGATGCTATAAAAAGTAAATTAATATATGTTGCTGGCAAACTGGTTCAGACAAACATTTACAAACTTAATTAAG
>JAWQEG010008974.1:0-27617 GCA_033782935.1 Petrolisthes cinctipes
GGGAGGGTAGGGTGACTAGGTGAGGGGAATGTGGAAAGGATGGAAAAGGGTAAGGGTTATAAAGGGGGATAGGAGTCGCGGTAGGGGAGGTGAGAATCGTGAGAATATTGCTGTGGGTAGAGGTGGGGTAATGGGGGTGAAGGAAGTGGTGGAAGAGGAAGGAGGTGGTGGAGGAGGAAGAGGAGTGGGAGAATGGAGTGATTGGTGCGAGTAGTGTGGAGGACGATTAAGTATGAGATTTTCATACCCACGCCAAGGACACACACGGTGTGCCACTGAGAGAGAGAGAGAGAGAGAGAGAGAGAGAGAGAGAGAGAGAGAGAGTCCAACACAACCCAGACAGAGTAACGATGGGCAATGTTTTCACCCATAACATAAACCATAAAATATTGGGATATTCCTCGTCCTTTTCAGTACCGTACTGAAGACTGGCGTTATGGTGTACCAAAAGGCTCTGAAGTCTGACTTATATGTTTTGTTGTCTATTGCTATGACGGCTATCAGATGGTATGGATTGAATCTCTTTGAATTTCATAAAACGGGAGTTTATTTTCTTGGATATTCTGTGTTTAATCCGACTCTTTCCTGTATTTTTTTATATCGTGGTGTGTGGGAATTCAAACGGCTATTCGATACAGTCAATTTAGTGTCTTAGAAGCATATAACAGAACTGAAGAAGAATGAAGACCTTCAAAGGCCAGGAACACCTTGTAGCACGAAGGAGAGTGAATTGTGCTTTTATTAAATATTTCTCTTCACAATATTAAGTGTACACATTGTCCCAAATTGTGATGGGCGTTTTATACAATAAATATAATCACAGGACCACACACGTTGTCGTGGTATGCTTCCGGATTGTCCTCCCCAAAGTTTACGTATGCTACGATTTTGTTAGCGAACTGTATGCTTTAGATTCCTCCAAACTATATCACGAAACAACCTCCCTCAGTAGAGCTAGGCTATACTGAATTGCGGCACAGTTTGAGGTAATCAGGAGCCTCCAATTTGTCGGCCACCACAAAGGCCCCATAAAGAATAATGGCCAATAACCTACCTCAGCAATTTAGTGTGTGGAAGGATAATTATCTACCAGTGTTGTGAGAAAGACGTAATAATGAACCGAAGGAAAATACGTCAGAGACAGACATAATCATAAACCAAAGCAAAAGACTGCAGAGAAAGATATAATTATAAACCGAAGCAAGAGACGTAATTGTGAACCGAAGCAAAAGACATCAGAGAAAGACGTACATAAACCAAAGCAATATACGCTACATAGAGACGTAATTATAAACCGAAGCAAAAGACGTCGGTTATTAAATTCCATCATGGACGGGGACTTGGTATTGAAGATTCAGTTCACACGAGGCCAATCACACCCTCGATACACGCTGAGGAGCAATTATCGGGTGTCTGCTGTCAATACCTCACACTCCCCCTCCACAACATCCTCTAACTGGCCTGTCCATCACCTCCAACACCATCATTATTTTCTCCAACACTTCTCACTGATTACCTTACTACCTTCCTTCCTACCTACCTATCCATCCACCCCTTCCCCAGGCCCAGGCTGCCCATAAACGAGTGTATAAAGTAGCTTAAGGGGAGATTCTTGTTAGTGACTTTGAAGGTCTCTGATTCCTCCAGACTGTGCACGAAATAACAGATCCCCTATTTGTATTATTGAAGGCGTCTGTTTTTTGGTATAGTTAGGAGGAATCATAGTTTTCCAATTTACCAACAAGAGAATCTCCCCTTAAATTTATGACCCTCACAGTAAACTGCAGTGTTTGCGTGTAGTAGTTTGTCATCCCATCTCCCACAATGTATTACTTTTAATGTATTCTCATATACGTGTGAAGTTGAAACAGTTAACTTTTGTTCAACTAGCTGACTTAATTAACAAAGCTGCTCACCTCCCGAAAACTTCACCTGAATGATATATCGCCTTTACGTGTAAACTACAAGTCCATTAGCATGCACACTGGCGGGCGTAAGGAATTTAATTTCCTTAAACATAACCATGTCATAACACGCATATTTATACTGGAAGGGAAAATTATTACTATGAGGCGAGATTTACCGACACTCAGTAAGGCTATAAATATATATAATAATGACAAACATGGTGCTGGAGTGGCAGATGACAGAGATAGTGTTAAAAGCAGAAAATCAGAGGGGGATGGGGTGAGAGGGGGGTGATGTGGGGAGGTAAAGAGTGAGAGAGCACACGCCCACTCCACTGCGGTGACTGGTTGGATGCTCCTGAGTCCACAGCCCAACATATCGTACTGCTACTGGTGGTGGTGGTGATGATGGTGCCGTTGTCTGAGGCCCGACATCTCGTACATACATACACTGCCACATAATAATCTACAGAGCACAATACAGTATAGCAGTAGCGACTTCCGAATAACTTTCTATAGTGTTGCTCGTATGCATATTTTTTTTATGCTTTAATTTGGTCCCAGTTTCTATTTTCACTCCCACATCTCTGTTTTACTCTTATGATGTCTCTCCTTCCTCCTCTTACCTGATTCTCTCTCTCTCTCCGCTGCTGAAGGTATACAAGGGTACGAAGTTGTCCCCGAACGCCAAGTTTAGGGCTGGCCTTTGTCGCAATGAAAACGGAATATTCAACAACACTATTCGGAAAACTGACGCTCGCAAAACACAGGAAAAACGGAGGCAGGGATAGGAGGGGAGATGGAGGAATACAGGGGGAAGGGAGGGAGGGAGACGGAGGGGAGTGGAGAGGGGGAGGCCTGAGGGAGGGGAAAGGAGGGAGGCGAGACGGACGAGACCTGGGGGTAGGGGAAAGGAGGGTAGCGAGAGAGACAGGTTTGGGGAGAGGGGAAAGGAGAGAGAGACCTGGGTTGAATGAAAGAGAAATAGAGAGGGGAAAGGGGGAAATGATGGCCACTGCTACTGCTCCCCTCCACCACCAGAGAGAGAGAGAGAGAGAGAGAGAGAGAGAGAGCACTATATAGCCTCCTCCTCTACTACGAGTCTATTACCGTCCGTTTTAATTATCCAGTGACCGTTTACACAGCCACGCGTCATTAACCGCCACTTGTACCCGCCTGGACTCATTCCACCTCCACCTCCTCCACCACGTCCTCATTCACCAACGTGTTTAATTAAGGGGATTGTATACTTTTGATTCATTAGTGTGCCTTGATTCCTCCAAAGTATGACAGGAAACAGGACTTGATTAACAAAGATAATGGTGTTCAGTTGCTTGGGATAGTTTTGAGGAATCGGTTGCTCCATTTTAACCAGTACTGTACCAGCCAACCCCCTGAAGGGAATAAATACTCTCTGGATGATATATAGGAGGGCTACTGAATCCTCCAAACTATACCACGAAACAGATCCCCTATTATAACAATAACACCGTGGCCGTTTGTTCTGTTTCCTGGCATCGTTTGGAGGAATCAGTAGCCACCAATTCACCAACAAGACAGTCATCCCTTAACCCTTGCACCGTTGTGGTCCTTCAAGTGACCTTTCATATCAACTACCGTTAAGTCTTTGTGGTCAAACTGGAGACAGACTGATGGCTCCAAAATTATGCTGTAAGACAAACACAGACGTATTATGTATATATATATTAATGAACAAATATTTGGAATGGTGTTTAATTTGTATCTGGGGAAGAGACCTAATACTGAGGGCAAAATGGAGCATACGCAGCCACGTAATTCTGTCATAAAACACATCCCTATAGTCTCGTATGAATGGTTAATGTTTCTTCCCACAGTTTGGAGGAATCCTTAATTAACACCCTAATATCGCACGCTGGGTTACTTCCCTTCACCCAACTTTTGCCAAGTACGGAATGAGGATAACTACTCACTCACGACAACGTCTTTATAACCTTTTCACAGTTTACTTTTCATCATTTTCACATGTACATTCTGCTTATCGTCCTTGTATCCATTTCACTGCTTGCATATCGTCTTTATATATTTTTATTGATTGCTTCTCGTCCTTGTAAACATTTTTATGGTTTTTTTTTTCGTATTTATATTTTTTGCTGCTTGCTTCTCGTCCTTGTAAACTTTTTTTTATTGTTCTTCGTATTTATATTTTTTGCTGCTTGCTTCTCGTTCCTTTTTACATTTATATAACAAGTACGTTTTTCGACCCCATCTCCAAATTACATGGAGTGACAAGCCAAATCACAGCCAACACCATAAAGAGTATAATGTGACTGGTTGTAACTCACCGCTCTGGGATTAGGTGTCATATATTACCACCAAGATGTAAGGTAAATGATATCGGGCCTGGAAATTTACAGATTCAGTAAAATAGACGTCATAATTTACAAGTTTTAACGGTTAAGGAAAAATATGTCTCGTATATTTCATAGTAATATACGGGACTTCCATTTTGTTCCGAACGGCCGTTGGTCACTTAAAATAATAGACTAAAAACAATAAAAATCATTGCCCCTTATAACGCTGAAAAGATTTGGACGGGCTTTCATCGTGATGCAATTTTCGCAACTCTTACATAGAGTATATCAGTATAATTCAACTCACTGATCCTTGTCTGCCTGAGGAGATATACATATACACATACACAAAGTTTTGTGTATAAGTAATAGTTTAATATACCGGGGTATAATTATCATATAATCAGAAATATTGTATATCTATAAGAAATCTAAAGTAAGAGTAGTAAAGATGCATAGCCTTTGCTGAATAGTGTGTACAAAGTCCCAGGAAATGACAGGGTGAGAAATACTGAAATCCGTGAAGGGTGTGGTATGAGAATATCACTTGATCAAAGAGTACATTAATGTATTCTGAGTTGGTAAGGGCGTGAGGAAAGAATGGAAAATACAAGTTATGAAACAAGGGTATGAGTGATTTTAAGGGAAAAAGAAGACGGGGAAGACCAAGGACATGATTGTACGATATAGTGAATGATTGTGTAAGAATGCGTGGGATAAGAATTGATGAAGCAAAAGAACTTGTTATTAATGATAGGGAAGAGTGGAAAAGATTTGCCAGGAGGAGTGTATGTTAGGGCTGGTACGGCTCTTTACACTGAAATGCCTTTTTTAAGGAGCTCAGAATTTCACGGGCTTAAAAGGGGTAGTGAATGGGAGTGTGACCCATTTCATTGGTAATTTCTGTCTCTCATTTCTTTAAACTGATTTCATTTTGTCACACCTGACTCTGAGCCACCCACCACATGAAAAAGGGAATGGGGTATTGGTGATGATGATGATGATGTATATTAATGGGCAATCAGAACCCTAAGCGGGATTGTGACACTTTTTAGTTTACGTAAGAGGATTGGGGGTTTAGATGCCTTTGATCGGCTTGGCTTGACTATGTTTATGCTGATGCAGAAGGAGTCGAGGATTATGTGAGCTACACAATTATAAGAACCGCGACATAACACAATCTTCTAATATATGATCGTAATTGGCAATCTTACAAAATCAATCAATAGAAAAGAGTGTTTACACTGGCATGAACATTTCGAATTATTTATGCAAATATTAAGGTTGTACTAACTCAGCTCACAATTGCTTCCGCATCCAAAATTCCCCCATGATACTCTATCCAAACTATGCTAATCCCAACTCTCGTTCAGACCGACTACACCAGAATTACGCGATTTTCCAACCTTCAATAATCCTCCCCTCCCCTCGACCCCTGTTCTCCGTGGAAGTGAAAGCGTTGTTCATAATAGTGGTGAGGGGAACATATTAATGCTACAATCCTCACTCACGTAATTACCATGTAATAATTTTAAAACTCTGCCAAAGTGAAAGTATTCCTCTTTTTTTTTTCTTTTTTTTTTGCGGTAAATTCCTGCGAAGTGGCTTACCCCAACCTCACTCTCTCCCTGCCTACCCTTCCCTCCCCTCCCCCCTACATGCCTGCCATCTCCCTGTGCTCTCCACATTCTCTCACCCACATTGTTGACATGCCTGCTTACTTACCCACTCAACCACTTACACTGACTGCTGCCATTGCTACCATCTTGCACGTCCTCACCATTACCTCTACTGCCCCTCCAATGACTACAATAAAACATTCTTACGGAGGCGTTAGATGGGCGTCGAAATGAACAAAAAATCCGACCGATTCTTGTTGCCTCGGTACTAGAACTGGCACGGGACGCAGCCAGGTTTCAGATCTCATCGTTCCCTGTGACACACTGTTCAATACAATAAAATCGTTAGAACATTTTGGGAATGGGTTGGATATTATAATTAACTCGGAAGTTCTTTCGCATTTCCTCACCCCATATCACTGCTGGGATTAGTAGTATATTCCTACATCACCTCTATAATTATGTATGGCAGGAACGTCAAAAGAGTTGTAGAATTTGGACTGGAAACTTTATTAATACTGAGAGGGAACACTTCACTTATGAATCAATCCTACAAGAATGGTTAAGAAGGAAGGTAACTGGGGATCAAGAATACAATAAAGTATTACTTTGAATGCTGCGGTAAATACAGTGATGTGTTTTTTTGCTGTCTGTACACATTCATAACACAAGGGGAAATCGATCAGTCTCGGCGGCACAAGAGAAGCGAATGGACTTCAGCAGGTAGAAAGCACAATTTCTAAACACGTGGGGCAATCATCAGAGCTGCCGACACACACTCAATCTTTACTCAGACAATACTGGTGGAGGCAAAGCACCGAGGGGAATGATGCAGGCGAACCGGGCGCTATACAAAACAGGTCAGGAATACAATCTTGTACCAAGGTAGGATTTTTTTTCTTTATGGTACTGTTTGAAGAGGTGGGTGTGTAATGTAGTCTCCACTTACCCAAATATCTAACACCCTGACATTCTTTATTATATTTACACCATTTTTCTTTTTCATTACAATATTTTCTTCACATCTTTAGTACACGAGTGAAAAGTCAAAGAGAAAGTCCCACTACTTTCTTCATGCCTTTTCGCAACATCAGATTATTGTCTAGTATGTTCAAATCCCCAATATTTGCGTAATTGTGTGTATCCTTGTTTTCATAAAGTTGAGTTTCACTGACACCTTCCTTTCCCTTCATTCTCTTGCAAGCATTTTTCTATGTTATTTTGTCAGTTGTAACAATTCTTTAAGCATATTATTTTCCTTCTCGGCTCAACAATTTAATTCATCCATCAAATTATGTTCAAGCCTCGCACATTTACTTTTCGGTTCGACGACGGTTTGGTATTTCTTTTACATCAATTTCCCATCCTTCCTCACTCCCAGCCAGCCGCCAGCACCAACACCATCCTCTTACACCAACCCATCCAGAAGTATATATTACCTCTCAGCTTTCCACTCCTCCTGTCAGATAACACATCCTAAATCCTTACTATATATACCCTGTTCACCCAACCAGTCAAACATACAACAACACAACACCCAGGCAGTGAGAACCAGCCCATCTCTTCCTTCTTTCACTAGAGGGTGCTTGTTCTATTACGGTACATGACAATAAATACAAAGTGACAATAAACGTAAAGTGACGTCAAATATCCGTCGGAAATGATCCAACAGTTACCGTACTTAAAAATTCAGATAAACACACTATTTATATGTTTGTTTATTTGTACCATGTCTCGTTGCTTATGGAGTGTATTTTTACTTTGACCTTGATATGTGACCTACTTATGACGATACAGTTGTAATTTTTGATGGTTGGGTAGTAATTGGAGACGACATGTAGGTTTGTCAACTATCTGTATGTATGTATGTGTGTGTATGTGTGTGAGGGGGGTATGAGAAAGAGGGAGAGTGTGTGTATGTGTGTAAGACAGAGACAGAGGGATCACAATCAATTTTTCCCTCTCCTTCTCTCTCTCTTTGCTACTATCTTATTACACAGCTCTTCACCTTCACCTCTCGCCTTCACAACCCTCACCACCACTGACTCATCCCCTTCCCTCACACACCATTACGTTTTCTCCTCGTCTTCTTCCCCTTCCCTCCTCTCCAATGCGGCACTAGCTAAGTTTTATTGTCAATTTACCGAATTTTACTTCCCTCTCACTCTCCTTCCCTCCACCTCTCTCTCTCTCTCTCTTTCCCTCTCACTCTCCTTCCCTCCACCTCTCTCTCTCTCTCTCTCTCTCTCTCTCTCTCTCTCTCTCTCTCTCTCTCTCTCTCTCTCTCTCTCTCTCTCACACACACACACACACACACACACAGGTATACTCATACTCTGACGTTAATTTTTTATTTGCTTCATACACACATACACACACTCCTATCCCCAATCCCTCGCATCTCACTCACTCCCTGCCTGCACACACACACACACACACACACACACACACACACACACACACACACACACACACACACTCCTATCTCTCTCTCTCCCCTTCATGCAACCCCTACCCAGGCTTTTAGTATAATACCACTAATGCTGTTCTGATGTTTGCTGGGAGTTCAGTACTGTTGCTGCCGCTGCTCCTGCTCCCTCTATCTGTTTCAGTGTCTGGATGCTAGAGCTCGTATTTAGAAGTCGGTGTGTGCTGTGTGTCTGTGGTGCTCGTGTGTTGTTGTTGGTGGTAAAAGTATGAGTGTGTGGCGGTGGGAGAGGGGGTAGATGTGGTAAAAGTGTGTGTGTGTGTATTTATATATATATTAGTTGGGAGATACTGTACAAGCCTGTTGCACCAAGTGAAGCGTAAATGGTAAGTGTACCTGTCATTGTTAAATCTATTGTTGTTGTTTTCGTCGTCGTCGTCTTGTTGTTGTTGTTACGAGATCACGTAGCCAAATTTTTCAAAGGCCTAGAATATCTACTACAACTCGCCCATCGAAAGTGACCCTTCCAACAGGGATACAGATGATCGAGATTTCCTTGCCTTTCTGTTACACCGGATGGCTGCTTCCACTTCATATTATATCACTAAAGTTCAAAGGAGGACTTGCAGAAACTCGCTTCAAGGTTACGTACGTGTCAGTATAAAGATAACATTATACGCCACGTGATGCTGATGTCAGAGTGTACACGTCGAGTACCAGAGTATATTTCTATCTAGACGTTCAGTACCAGAGAAGGTTTCTATCTAGACGTTCAGCACCAGAGTATGTTTCTATCTAGACGTTCAGTACCAGATTATACTTTTATCAATACGTTGAGTACCTGAGTTATATTTCTATCTAGACGTTCAGTACCAGAGTATATTTTTATCGTGTGACCAATTACTCTAAGGGTGTCATCTGCATACATATAGGAACTCAGTACACATGTAGCGTTATGCAGCAGATCATTAAACTCAAAGTGATTATTCTATTCTGTACACGTAGGTTTTAACAAACTTAAATATATGCTATCGGCAGGCAGCACTATCGCTTTCACTTAACGACCGGTGAAATGGCTGGTGTGTCTCGGGGAAGATGTTTGATGTTTGCATGTTAAGGTTACCAAGTGAAGAGGTTGTTCCTTCTCATCTACTAATAAACCAACATGAAGATAAACATACGGTTACATGTTCTATACTCAACATGAAAGATCCCAGCAACTTTAATAACCAGAGGTGACTGAGATATTTATTACATGCAGTGCAACTCAAAAGATAACCTTGGCATATTTTTACACCAAGGATGAAACATGTCAACACTTCCCGGGATGACAGCTAGTATGATGTCATTTCCTTCATTTCCACATGTTACCCGACTTCCCAATACAAATACCAATTTTAAAGATGGTACTGTCTATTATCACCATCTTAAGAAATTAATATGATTTCGGACAAACTTAAGAGATACTGATTCACCCGCACTTCACTACATTACAAAACAGACTCTCTACTGGTATACTGGAGGAGTCTATTTCCTGGCAAAGTCTGAAGGAAACCGTAACACCCTCTAATTTACCCACATCACGTTGCTTCACCTCAAGTCTTGCCGCCACTATAGTGTCTGATGATGCATGCACTCGGAGATTCACAAGGTCGATAATATAATACAAGCATGCCTTCCCAACTCCATTATTGTCAATTTCACAGTCTGGTTGAAAAGGCGACAACCACCTGTTTTTACAGTTAACTCCACATGTTTGGTAGATACTTTTTAAGGAGGCTGAGTTCTGAAGCAGGCAAATTTATATGCTGTGCACCGGCATTATATGACATATTTTTTATCTCAAAGAGTGCAGGATGCATTACAAACGAATGTAATAAGGAAAACGAGGACCTAAAAGGGTTTGTAAGTATCAGCCGAGCAACTTGAGCCGACTGTAAACATTGTCGTACACGTCTCACTAACCACACCATAAATCTCAGACGGCACGATTGGACAGCATGGACGTGAGAAGCAAAGGGACGAGGACGAGCGGTGATAAATGTAGTGTAGTGTAGTGTAGTGTAGTGTGTGTGTCCTCTTGTTGCATGTACAGTCACAACCAAAATCTTGTCTCCACTCGTCAGAAGATGCTAATTTACTGTCTGGAGTGGGTAATAGAAAAAATAATAAAAATATATATATAATAAATAAATAAAAATAACCCCATCTGACCGTATGAATTTTAAGGTAAAACAGAGTCAAGTGGAAGAAGCAAGCATGTCTCATTTATAATACACGACGTCTGAATATCGGAGAGGTAACCAACAGACCGGAGAGGCGACTGGACTTTTGTTGGAGACTGTACGCTGTTTGTGTCGCTGCTGTATCTCTTCACGCTGTCATATCCAGTTTGCCGGATTGTTGTGAAAATGGAAGGTCGTGCCTGTCGTGTTGTCGTCTGTCTGGTGTGTGTGTGTATGTGTATACAAACATTCCGTGTATATATGAGTGCATGTAAAATTGTTTGGTGTATTTGCGTGTATGTGTATGCCGCTGTCTATCAACTTTCAACACACACACACACACACACACACACACACACCTCGTCTGCTCTCAGCCACAAGGACGCCACGTTAAATCTTCACCCACAAAATGTGTGTGTACTGTGTATAAAAACTTCACCTAACTCCCTTAACTTCACCCGAATTACTGCTTCCCTTTCCTCTCCCTGGCTGGATGGCTGGCTGGCTTAGTACGGCCGGCTGGGAGGGGGGCAACGAGGGGAAGAGGGTAAAGAGACAAGAACAACAACAACAAAAACACGGGGGGGGGGGAGGGAATAAGTATCAGTGCACATTCAGCTCGAAACAACATGAAGACGAACGAAGCCTTCTGAACTTTGCTCACAGATAACGGGAGATGTATAATACTCACGACTGACTAATTATCAGCATCCCCCCCTCCCCCCCACTACTTACATTATTTTTTTGTTTCCCCACTCGCTGTCCTGTCGTGCCGAGAACTGACGAGGTGTGTTCAAATTGTTTCGGGTCCTCAGTGTTAGGTATATATGTTACAGAAAGTGATCGAAAACTTGTGGATAATCTGGCACAACTTTATGAAGCGACTGCACACTTGGCTGAATAAAAATTAAATTAAATTCTTGGGTCACGTGACAGACGGTAAATATTATGAGAGAAGGGGTTCACTCTTGTAGGTGAATTGAAAGTAGTAATGAATCCTTCAAACAAATCCGGGAAACAGGCTACCTATGCATCCATATATGAGATCTGGTTTGTCGCACAGTTTAGAGGAATCAGTAGCCCTCCGATCACTCGACAATACTTATCAAGACACAGAAGACTCAGAACACAGAAAACAGATTAAAGGAATAATGTAGAGTTATCAAAATTTACAGTAAACGGTTTTTCCAGACTATTCCAAGCAACAACCTGCTATGATTTAACTGATTTGGTCTGTTTCCTTACATACTTTGGAGGAATCGGGCAGCCTTCACCATATGCTGAAAATATTACCCCCTTCAACTTTTCCTCGACACAACACCCCTGAATTCGATAACTGAAGGAGTCCTACTGACTGGGGCGACCCGATGAGCATAAATATTGAATACGGGCGAATCAATAAGAAGCACTAAGGGGTTTGAATAATTGAAACACAAATTATGAAAAGACTCCATGTGTTTTTATATGTTGCCCAGAGTGTGTTTATAAATATGTGTTGTTGATGTGTTACTCGATAATGTTCATTAATAATATTATATAATAATGTGTTCTGGTATGTGGATATTTTAAATGTATATGAAATATGTAGTCAATAAACACTTACGAGGTAACCCAAAGGGATACGAGTATTTAATATAACTTCACCACACACACATACACAAAACAGCACGAAACATATGCAAATAAGCATTACACATACAAAACAAACACTGGTATATATATACACACACGGGGAGAGGGGGGGGGGGGTGATCACAAAATTATTCCTCAAAAACTTTTAACAATAAACATCTCCCAAGGGAAAAACATTAATTTCTTCCCTGCCACATGTAATCATCTTCAACCCCTTCCTCACATCCATCCCAAATAAAAACAAGTCATCTATCAACTTCCCTTTACAAAATGTGGACGGCATCACCCCAAACACAAGATTCCCAGAAAACCCCCCAAAACTTTTCTTTCAACAAGTTTAATGACAGTCAGTTGAGACTCCTATCAGCACCGGGAGCTCTTCTCTTTCACTGTGTGTGTGTGTGTGTGTGTGTGTGTGTGTAGCTCTTCTCTTTTATTGTGTGTGTATGTGTGTGTGTGTGTTTATCTATCTATCTATCTTTCTGTCTGTCGCTCTATTTCTCTCTATCTAAACCTAACTTTCCTTCTGGAACGAACACACACACACACACACACACACACACACACACACACACACACACACACACACACACACACACACACACACACACTTCTATACATAAAAAGGTACTGTACAATACTCAGAGTAGCATATAGTTTTCTCTCTCTAGGCTGAAGTGAAATCGAACATTTGACAATTTTCACAGATCCCATTGTCAGACAGTAACAAGATTCCTTTTTACAGGAATGGTCCAGTAACCTAACAAAATTCTGTCATGATTTGGATCGTGGTATAAAACAAAGTAGTGGTGGTTGTAATAGCAATAGTTTTTACATCCTTCAGACTGAATGAGTATATACTAACTTACTGTGGATTAAAACCCTTCTTTCATTAAAAAAAAAAAAAAAACACATAAACACTACTTCTGAGGCTTAAGATTCTGGCAAAAAAGTGTCACAAGAGGTAAATGAACTCATGAGCTCCGTATCTCATTCTATAACAGTAGAGAACGTACTCGCTCGTGCCGTTATACTAGCTATACATATATCTGGGTTAATTAAGTTCATACGTGGCTACACATAATTATAAGTGTATGCAAATAGCCTATAAAGCTAAGACTCGTACATATGTTCGCACCCTTTACGTCTAATATCCAGGCACATGTTCGCACACAACCAAGTTATCGTTCATGACAATTATATACATTTTCATCCACTCTCTAGGAATTGTTTTCTGGCTCGTGTTTTCATCTATACTGTACGGGATTATACTCGCTCCAACATATAGTCACATCATCTATACATACATTCACACTCCTTCCCTCCTTACCAATTCCATACTTCTCTATATGTACATTTCCCTCCCCTCCTTCTTTATCTTTTGTTCTACTCACGCCTTCATCTTCCTCCTTCTTACTCCATCTCCCTCCCTCACTTCCATTAATTTTATACCCAACAAAACACCTCTATCCAAAACAGTTTCCAATCCTATATATTGGCTGTTTTTATTCCCTCGTGGGTACTGAAGTTCTATTGCATGTTGTGGACTATAGAACTGTTAGTGTGATGGTGTGATGAGGCGGTATATACTATTCCAATAATCCCATCGTCAACAAACACAAACATATGAACAAACAGACACACTCACTTACCCAAACACTAGCTACATTTTTTCTATCTCATTCATCCACACACACACACACACACTCGTCTACAAACGCAAACAGATTCACATAGTCACTCATCCAGCCCAGACAAGAGTGATGAAGTGGCCATAAAAGGTATTGAGTTGTGGGTGTAAAGTGTGTACAGTTGTGTGTGTGTGGCGTGTACGAAAATGTGTCTACAGCAGTGTGTGTTTAGGTGGACATGATGGAATTGTAGTGTGCATGTGTGAAATGGTGGTGTCTGCATGGATGTGCGTCCAGTATAGTGTGTGTTGAGGGTATGTATGTATGTACAGTAAAGTACTTGGTGGTGAGGTGTATGTACATAAATAGTGTAGAAGTAGATGAGGGTGTTGGTAGGAGGAAGTGAGGTGTACTGTATTGTACATATCGTGTGAATAAATTAGAAATTGTTGAGGCGTGGACAAGAAAAGTGTGTGTGTGTGTGTGTGTGTGTATGTGTGTGTGTGTGTGTGTGTGTAAAGCACTTGGAGCTAAGGTTAAATTAAATGGTGTGCATAGTAGTGGGTACATGGGTGGCATAAACAGTACAAAGTAAATCGTATTAAACTCTGGTGTCCAATAGAGTATAAAGTAGTGGTTGTTGAAGAAATAAGAATACAAAGCAATGACGTTGACTCGAGAATTACAGGTATATATGGTAAAGTGGATACCAAGGTGGTCATCAGGAATACAGAGCAGTAGGTGTTGACGAGAGAATCATAAGAACAAAGTAAAGTAAAAGAATTGATGTGGATACTGAGGTAGTCATTAGAAGCACAAAGCAATGAGTGTTGACGAGAGAATCTAAAGTACAAAGTAAAGCAAGTGATGTGAAGTGGACAAGAAGGGCGTAAAGCAGAGAGTGGCGAGTGTAAACAGAGTAAGGCGGAGGGTGTGAGTCAGGGGGGAGCATGCAGCCAGCCAGCAAGCCAGCCACACAGACGATGGGGGGGTGCGTTGGAGGTGAGGGGGAGGGGGCAGCATAAATACCCTCGGTGCCCGCTGGGAAAAGCTGAAACGCCAGAATCGCTCCGGAGCGTTCGCATAAGCTGGATTCTGAGTGGATTCCCCAGCGGGATGAATACGAAATGCGTTGGTGCTATTTTTTGCCTGCAGGGGGAGAAAGGGACGGGCAGTTTTGAAGACTCCTTGTCCTTTTTGCATACTGGTGGTTGACGAAATGAGATATATGTAAAGATAAACAAAGGGACGGACAGTTTTGAAGTCTCTTTCTTTGTCCTTTTTGCACACTGGTGGTTGATGAAATGAAATATATGTAAGCGTAAACAAACCTGATCTGCCTTAATATTCGACGAGGCTTGGAGACGCTCTGGGAGGTAATGGGGTAGGTCATAAACGTCAAAGCAAATATTATTACCTCCAAAATAATACGCCCTAAAATCACATAAATAAACACACTCACACACATACACTATCATCATCACATAATTATATTCTCTCTCTCTCTCTCTCTCTCTCTCTCTCTCTCTCTCTCTCTCAAACACAAAGCCGACACATACGCACCTACTAATACGCTTGCATGCAGACATTATAATTATGTGCAAACAGAAACACACTCAGGAACGATCAAACTAGAGTACAAACGCCATTACACGTGTGTATAAATATTACAATACCTACACAAACATTTGAACACACACACACACCCGGAGTCTCAACATCTAACTTAGTATTATTAATGTAAACAATTTAATCTTTTAGAGAGAGAGAGAGAGAGAGTGTTACAAGGAGTTACAAGGACAAGTAGGCTATCACCTCAAAAGGTCTTACGACCCATACCAAGGAGGTACCGTAGGTGTAGTAGCAGTTGCTAACTAATAGTGAGAGAAAAGTATAGTAAAGAGAAGGCTCTCCCCACCCACCTCTCCCACCCGCATTGCGGGTATGGAAATGGAAATGTACCTATCCCGGAGGAAAAAAGGCCGGACTAGGAAATTTTTGTACAGGAAAGGAGGAAACAATCACTTTAACTCTAACAGGCTTGGCAGAACTTTGTCTAACTGTGTCTTGAACTGCTCTATCGAGGAACTATCAACTACCTCTGCTGGTAGCTGATTCCAGACATTGCAGATTTTATATGTGAAGAAATTACCTAACGTATTATGGCGGAAGCGTTTCAAGTCTAGTTTCCATCCATGGTTTCTAGTTGCATTAGTGTTAAGCTAAACAGGCACTGATAATCAATGTTTTCATATCCACGAAGGATTTTGAAAACTTCAATTAGTTGACCTCTCAAGCGTCTTGTCTCTAATGAGAAGAGACCTAGTGCCTGCAGCCTTCTCTGGTAGCCCATGTGCTTAATTGATGGGATCAGTTTGGTGGCCCTAGCCTGGACTCTCTCAAGCCTCACAATGTCTTTCTTGAGAGTCGGCGACCAGAACTGCACAGCATATTCCAGATGTGGCCGAACCAAAGAATTGTACAGAGTGAGGACTATCTCTTTGTTTCTAAATCTAAATTGCCTCTTTATGTAACCAAGAAGCCTCTGGGTTTTTTTTATCTACTTCGAGGCAGTGCTTGGAGAATTTGAGGTCACTGCTGATCATTACACCTAAGTCTTTCTCCAAGTCAGTACTACTAATTTCACTTCCCAACAAAGAGTAACTGGCTCTCTGATTGGCTGGACCTATGTGCATCACTTTACACTTGTCCAAATTGAATGGCATCTGCCATCGTTCAGACCACTCTCCTACTTTCTCTAGGTCTTTATGTAGTTGTTCTACCTTTTCAAATGATGAAGCATTACACCCTAACTTGGTGTCCTCAGCAAATTTTGCAATTCGACTGACAATGCCCACATCTATATCATTAATGTAGATTATAAAGAGTAGTGGACCTAGAACTGAACCTTGAGGAACCCCACTTGTGACTGATGCCCAACTTGAGGCTTCCCCATTGATTACTACTCTTTGGCGGCGGTCAGTCAGCCAATTCTCAATCCATTTAGCAAGCATGCCCCTTATTCCCAGTGCACGGGAGGGGAAAATCGGGAGACAATTGCCATGATACCTACGGAAAGTGATGTGTGGAGGGAAAGTGGTGTGTGTGTGTGTGTGTGTGTTAGGTCGGGGGTGTGAACGAGTGTGTGGAGTGCGGTGTAGAAGTGTATTGTGGACAGGTGTGGAAAGGTGAGAGGGAGGCAGGGAGGGGGTGGGAGAGCCTATGAGCACTATGAGTGTCGGAGGGAGAGGGGGAACCGGGAAGTGAAGAGTGTAAGGGGGAAATTGTGAGGGTAGGGAAATGCGTGGAAAGGGAAGGAAGGTAAGTGTATAGTGAAGGAGGAAAGGTATGGGTAGGAAATAGGAAAATGAGTGGAAAAGGAAGAGAGAGTGAAGGGGAAGGGAGAAGGCAAAGGGAGGGGAAAAAGATGGGAAGGGAAGAGTGAAGGGTAGCAACTGTAGAAGTGTATAAGGGAGGGATAGGGAAGCGAAGGGAAATTTTTTTTGGGGGAGTGGATGGGAGAACGATGATGAAGGGAGTGAGGGAGGAGTGAGAGGGGGGGGGGGCGGTCGACGTAACACACGCCTCGTAGCTCACAATTTTCCAGTCAGGGAGAGCAAATAACGCTGTCCTGAAAAATCACACACCCCCCACACCCACCCACCCCTGTCCCTTCCCTCCCTCCCTCCCTCACTCACGGCTCAATCACACCACTCAATCCCCGACAATGACAACACACCGGCAACTACAAACTCAGTACGCGCCCGTGAGTTGAAAAAATATTGCTAAATACCGAATCATTTAATAGTATCAACATATCAATTAATTCTCAACTCGGGACAGTCGCTAAATATTTTACAAGCGAACGAAGTGAATTGACACAGATGGTAGGTAGAGGCGCAGAGGGTGAGGGGCCGAGGGGAGCCACATTGACCTCTATGCTAGGGTGGATGTAAGGGTGGTTTTGCCGCGGCCTTGGTGTGTATCTGATGCGCCACTGTTATGTTGGTGTGGTTCGTGCTTCTCCTCCCTTCCTCTCCCTCCACTGTCTGTCCTCCTCCCTTCCCTCTCGTCCCCAGTCTCTCTCTCTCTCTCTCTCTCCACAGTCCTACGCCGTTCCCTCTCGTCCTCAGTCAGTCTCTCTCTCTCTCTCTCTCTCTCTCTCTGCAGCGCTACTCCTCCATCTCCCCCCCTCCTTCCAATCCCTCTCGTGCTGTCTCCTCCCCCTCCCTTCCCTCTCGTGTTGTAACTTCCCCTCTCCTCTCCTCTCCTCCCTCCCTTCAGTTTTCTTACCTTGTCCTTTCCCTCTTGGCCTTGTCTTTCTCCCACCCTATTTCCATCCTACCCCCTCCCCCACCTCTCACTCTCTCCTAACTAGTATTGTATAACCTGTGTAACCTAACCTAACCTATCATAACATTACCTAACCTAACCTAACTTAGTCTAATCTAATCTAGCCTAGCCTAATGTAACCGTACTTTACCTTACTTAACCTAACCTAACCTAACCCAACCTAACTTAGTCTAATCTAATCTAATCTAGCCTAGCCTAATGTAACCGTGCTTTACCTTACTTAACCTAACCTAACCTATCACTACTCCAACTTCCACACCACCGCCTTCCTCTCACACTCAATTCAACTAAACGCCACTCATCCTTTCACACACACACACACACACACACACACACACACACACACACACACACATACTCTCTCTCTCTCTCTCACGCATATTTACGCTTCCTCTCATACCACTACTCTACCTCTCTCTCACAAACCCACTCAACCACTCCCACCACCACGTATTTTCCTCTCTCTCTCTCTCTCTCTCTCTCTCTCTCTCTCTCTCTCTCTCTCTCTCTCTCATGACACTACCAGTCGAATATAGTATCTTTTTCATTAACACTGTAACTCTTCTCTCATCCACTCACATCTCTTTCAATTCCATACTTTTCCCACTCTCACATTTCCTCTCCCTCAATCAGGTCCCTCCCACACTCAAAATCTCTCCCACTTGCATAAGAAAACAGTTTCCACTTAAAAAACCTCCTCTCCCACTCTCACTTTCCCTCTCCTACTTACAGTACATTAATCTCACTCACACACACCTCTCCTACTCTCACACCTCTCCCACTCACTCACATAACTTCTACTCACACACATCTCTCACTCTCACATCTCTCCCACTCTCACAAATATCTCCTACTCACATACATCACTTCCCTCACACATCTCTCCCACATCTCTACTACTCTCACGCATCTTTCTCACTCACACACATCTCTTTTACTCTCACACATCTTTTCTACTCCCACACATCTCTCCTACTCACTCATTTTTCCCACTCTCACACAAAACACCTATTAAAACACATCTCTCCCACTCACTCTCTTATCTTCCATGTTCCTTACTCTCACAAATCTCTCCCACTCACTCTCTACTCTTCCATGCACCTCCTCCATCCAGTCCATGCAATCCTTCCTCGCTCTCTCTCCCTTTCCATTTCTCTCTCGACTTCATCTCGACAAAAAAAAGGGAAGTACTTAAGGGAAGTAACCTTTTGTGTTCAATTTGGAGTCAATGTAGACCTCCAAACTTACCTGTAAAACACATCCCTTGTATTATTTCATAGGGAGGAGTTCTGTTTCCTGTCATAGTTTGGAGGAACCACTAGCCTTCGGATCAAGAGAGATTAACAAGAGGCGAATTATTTTAAGGAGAGAATCTGTTTTTGGTAAATTGGAGTGCCTTGATTCCTCCTCCAACTTATGCCAGGAAACAACACCAGATGATGAACGAATAGTTTGGAGGAATCAGTTGCCCCAGATTTACCAACACTCTACTTCCCTCTTCTTAAAGGACCCTGTGATGTAGTCAGAATATTGGAGATAAACGAGTCCTTCAAATATTGCCACGAGACACAACCTATATGGAAGGAGCTTGTTTCGTGGCATGGTCAGGAGGAATCAGAAGCCTCCAACTTTCAAACACGATCACAGGGCCCTTAATTAAAGCGTGAGTGAGGCAAAGAGGAGGAGGACTCAACCAAACCAAAAGGACGACAGAACCCCAATGTTTGTACGAGTCAAAATGTGGTCGGACCTAAAGTTGAGGCGGTCAGAATTGTGAAAAAAATAAATACTACTTAAGGTGGTAATTCTTTTTTTGGTACATTGGAATGCCTTGATTCCTCCTCCAAAGTATGCTAGGAAACAGGACCAGAAGAGCTAAAATAATGGTGTTCTGTTGCTTGGAATAGTTTGGAGGATTCAGTTGCTCCAGATTTACCAACACAAAACTTCCCCCTTAAAAGGCCCCTGTGGTGTGGTCAGAAACTTGGAGATTAGTAGAGTCCTTCAATTATCACCACGAAACACCACCTATACTGAAAGAGTTTGTTTCGGGGCATAGTCAGGAGTAATCAGAATCCTGCATTTCTCGTACACGTTCACAGGACCCTTAATCAACAGCAAAGTGAGACTAACGAGTATAAAGTTGAATGCGTCGGGAAATGAATTATGAGGAGGAAATTGATTGATTCTAGAGACGAGTGAGCAATAAGATGAGTGAGCGATATTTGAGTGAGTGGAAAGTCATTCAGTCAGTGAGCCAAAGGTTGCGTGCGTGTGCCAAAAGTTGATTGTACCGAGAGTTGAGTGAGCCCAAAGTTGCATGTAAAGACGAAGTTCAAATGACTCATGAGGCGACAAAGAAAGTGGGTTGAGGGAAGAGGGAGTGAAGGAAGAGGGGGATAGATGGGGGAGTGGGGGAATTAAGAGAGGGGGGATGTAGGGTTGAGTGGTGGGAGAGAGATGAGGGAAGTGGAGTGGGGGAAAAATGGGAAGAAGTGAGTGGGAGAAAAAGATGGTGTGGGGGAAGGAAAGAAGGAGAAGGAAAGGAGAGGAAAGTGAAGTGGGACAAACAAGAAAAGTGGAGGATTCGAAGGAAATTGTGAGGGAGAGGAAGAGGTGAAAGAAAGGGAAAAAAAAAGAAAAGACAAAGATATGCAGAGAAGAGAGGAAGGAAGGAAGGAGAGGAGAGGAGAGGAAGGAAGGAGAAGAGGGATGAGGTAAAGGAGGCAGAGGAAGATAAGGAGGAAGGATCAGATAAGAGCGAAAAAGAGTGAAGTAAAAGATGGGAGTAGGAAACAGTGAGGAAGAAAGACAAAGGAATGGAGGAGGAGAAGGAGGAGGAGGAATGACATGAGAAGAATTATGAGAAAGGAGGAATGATAAAAGGAGAAAGGATAGGTGATAAGAACACAGGGAGACGTATAAGAAGGTAAGGAAAATGGAGGAGTGATATAAGAGGAGAGGAGAGGAGAGTAGGAAGAAAAATCAGCATGAATGATTAAGCCAAGAGGAATGGAAAGACGAATGAGGGAAAAAAACAGTAGAATGTTATGGAGAAAAGGAAAGGTGGAAGAAGGAAAATATATGCAGGGAGACAGCATTTAAGAGGAAGAGGTGAGAAGAGGATAAAGAAAAGCAGTGAGTGTAGGCAGGAGAAAGAGGAAGCAGCAAGGAGAGAGAAACAACAGAAAATAGGAGGAAAGGAGAATCAGCAGGAAGGAGAAACGAGTCTAGAGAAAATCAACAGGGAGGAAGGGGAAATCAGCAGGGAGTAGGAAGAGGTAATCAGTAGAGGAGGAGGAGGAGGAGGGGGCGACAATCAGAGGGGGAGGAGGAGGAAAAATTAGCAGCAGGGAAGGGGGAAGAGGCAGTAGGAGGAAGCGGGGAGGAAGCGGGGAAGGATGGAGGGATGGAGGGAGAGAGAAAGGTGTCAAGGATACGGGGTGCCAGATTAACGACTTATGCTACAGCAGTATCTGACACAAGGACTCTCCCTCCCCACTCACTCACTCCCTCTCTCCCTCCACGCGGCCTGCATCACCTGACGATGGAAGGGAGGGCGGGAGAAGGGAAGGAGGGGGATGGATGACTCACAAATACCAAAGAAGGATGGGGGTATAGTTTGGATACTAGACGGGTAGATGAAGAGTTGTGAATGAGGCGGCTTGGTATGGTGAAATGAAGTGAGGTGCTGTAAATCGGTATACCCAGGCTGTGGCTCTACAGTTTTTGTTTCTCGAAAAATGTAAATACGAACATGCAGGGTAATCCACAACAAAGGCAGTAGGAAAACATCTTAATAGGCAAATGTGATAAAGCGAACAGCAGCAACACTTACATGAACAAATTGCGGTGCACAATCACAAGTAAAGATAGTCCAGCATCTGATGATTGAAACTGTAACCCAAATGAATCGATCAATCTTACAAACGAAATCTTACAATGAGCGACAGCTATATTTTCGGGTCTTTTTTTTTTTTTAGGCTGCTTCACTCGAAGGTGTTGCAAGAGTATTGCGCGTGACTGTACATACCAAAAGACTTGTCTATTCAATATTTTTTTTTTTTCTGTGTATAAAAACTTTGAAAGCAAGTCTCGTGAATTCGATGCAATAGACACTAAGTCATTAATGTGCTTTTGTTTCTAAATTAAGTGGTAGTCTCTTGTGTGTGAAAACACACACACAAAACACGAGTCTCTCTGGCTAGACCACACAGCATCAGTGAAGTAGCAATCCGTTTTTTACAGAGCAGGGAGGAGAACATTTCAACACCATAAATATCATGGTAACATTATTGTGGCCTCCGTTATGGACACGGCGGCGACAACGCAAACTAAAACCTTAAAACATTTATATATCTGAACTCGAGAATGAAAACTTTTGAATAAACCTTTCCCTCCTCGCTTCCACTACAATACAAAGAGATATTTTGCTTGACATTTATATCACTCGACAGAAAAATAATATAATATCAACAATTCTATATACAGACGCACACACAAAGCGACAGGAAAGTTTTTATAGAATTCTGAAGCAAATTCTTTCTCCTGCGATGATGGTGATGGTGATGTTGGTGGTGGTGGCGCACTTTTTAGTCTATCAGCTTGAAGTGTTCCGGCACTAACGACATCTAGCGGATCCCGGGAGAAATGAAGGGTTGTTGATCCCCTTCCATACCACCATTATACACACACACACACACACACACACACACACACACACACACACACACACAACACTATACTTGTTGCCTCTGTTCAAAACTTCCTTCCACTCGTCTACAATACGTACGTACAGATTCGACACACACACTTACACAAGCCACAACACAAACACACACACAATGACACAAGCCCCACAACACAAACACACACACAATGACACAAGCCCCACAACACAAACACACACACAATGACACAAGCCCCACAACACAAACACACACACAATGACACAAGCCACAACACAAACACAAACACAATGACACAAGCCCCAACACACACAAACACACACACACTGACACAAGCCCCAACACACACACACACACACACACACATAAAACATGGGTGTTGTACAAGTGTTGAAACTGTATTTATTACGCGACAGACAGGGAGGGAGAAGGACAAATGGGGGAGGGGAGACAAGGGGGGAGGGGAGACAAGGGGGGAGGGGAGACAAGGGGGGAGGGGAGACAAGGGGGGAGGGGAGACAAGGGGGGAGGGGAGACAAGGGGGGAGGGGGGAGACAAGGGGGGAGGGGAGACAAGGGGGGAGGGGGGAGACAAGGGGGGAGGAGGGTAGACTAGAGGATGGGGGGAGGAGGGGAGACAAGAGGATAGAATGGAGAAGGGGAGACTAGGGGGGTGCATGGGGGAGAGAGAAGGAAAACAACCTGTGAGCAACAAAAACTAAACCAACTTACACCATTATATCCACACACTCAATCTTCATATTACTCTCTCTCTCTCTTCCTTCCTCCTAATATACGCTATGCAATCTGTCACTATCACCCAATATTTTTTACCAAATCTCCTCGTAAGGACTACCAGGTCTGTTGCTGTTCGTAGGTTCTTTGTATATTATTTTCATCCTATACATTTCCTACTGACCCTCTTTATTTCTCCTATATAACACACATGTAAATTCTCCATCTCGATCCTCAATATGTCCTCTTCCTACCCATAATATTACACCATTCATTTATATACAGTTATTTACCTTCATACATACAATATCTTCCCCACTAACCCTAGCTCTTCCTTTCTCCTATACAGTACATCTATATTCTCCATCTCGATCTTCATATGTACCCTCTATACTATACCATGCTTGTTAAAGGAAGTCAATGTAGGCCACCAAACTCAGCTATAAAACACATTGCCTGTATAATGCCATATGGAGGAGTTCTGTTTCCTGGCATAGTTAGGAGGAATCAGTAGCCTTCCACTTTCCCATAACAGGTTACTCCCCTTAATTCTCGTTTTTCTTTTCCCTATCTAAAATATATCTACTGTATATACTCGATCTGTCTTTTCCTCCACTATACTCTCCTTATTACCCCTCATCCTTCTCTCTGTACCTTTGGTTAAAAAAATATGTAGAGTGGCACAGAGAAATGGAGGGAGAGTTGGGGAAAAAAATTGACTGAATGCGCTAAATAAGAGGGAGAAAATAAAAACGAGGGTGGCGACGGAGAAGGAAGAGGGGAAAGAGAGGAATAAAAAAAGAAAGTGGGTGGGGTGATGAGAAGGAAGGGAAGAAAGAAATAGGAAGCAGTGAGTAATAGAAAAAATAAAGAAAGAAAGGAAAGAAAGTCAGAGAAGGATAAGTTGAAAGGAAATGTTAGGAGGAAGAAAAGAGGTGAAGAGGAGAGACCGGTGTGAAGTGAGACAGAGACTGAAGGAAAGCGGAAATGACGAGGAGGGAGGATGAGGGAAGGAGGGTGGTAGGAGGAGGAAAGTACGCGGAAAAGAAGAGAACAGACAGACGAGGGAAAAGGAATGGAGGAACGAAGAGAGAAAATGGCAAGAAATGGATGAAAGGTAAGGAGGAGAGAAAAGAATGGAATGAAGGTTGATTCGTAAAAACAAAAATACACAGAATTAAAGATAACGATGAGAAAAGAAAGATGTGAAGAAAGAGGGTGAAGGACGAGGGAAAGGTAAGATGATGAGGAAAGAGGATGAAAGACGGTGTAAGAGGAAGGGGAGTAAGAGGTAGGGGAAAAAGATCAAGGGACGAAAGATGTTAAGGAAAAAGGATGAAGGATGGTTTAAAAGGAAGGGGAGAAAGATTAAAGGGAGCAATTTGTTAAGGAAAAAGGATGGAGAATGGTGTAAAAAGAAGGGGAGAAAGAGGAAGGGGAGAAAGAGGAAGGGGAGAAAGAGGAAGGGGAGAAAGAGGAAGGGGAGAAAGAGGAAGGGGAGAAAGAGGAAGGGGAGAAAGAGAAAGGGGAGAAAGAGGAAGGGAAGAAAGAGGAAGGGGAGAAAGAGGAAGGGAAGAAAGAGGAAGGGGAGAAAGAGGAAGGGGAGAAAGAGGAAGGGGAGAAAGAGGAAGGGGAGAAAGAGGAAGGGAAGAAAGAGGAAGGGAAGAAAGAGGAAGGGGAGAAAGAGGAAGGGGAGAAAGAGGAAGGGGAGAAAGAGGAAGGGGAGAAAGAGGAAGGGGAGAAAGAGGAAGGGGAGAAAGAGGAAGGGAAGAAAGAAAAAGAAATAGGTCAGGACATTAATTAACCACAATGAAGAACACGAGAAAGATGTGGTTTATGTCTTGGGTGTAGTTTGAAGGAATCAGTCTCTCCCCAATTTAACAACTAAACATTCAACCTGAAATAATCTTTAATCAACTGGGTGCCACTGGTTTCTCCTTCGTAAAATACAAACATTTGAGGTTAGTCGTGTCATCACTTGAGGTAAATAAAGTGTTGGTAAAATCTGGAGCAATTGATTCCTTCCAATTATTCCAAGCAACAGAACACCACTATTTTTGTTAATCTGGAGGAACCTAGGATCTCTTAGTGTATCAAAAGTGTGTTACCTTCTTAAAAGACAACAGTGATAAAATATAAAGAAAAATAAGTTCATTACAGTGGGTCACAAAAGTATCTATGCACAGGCCCGGGGTCCGATACGAGCCGATGTCGGACACTTACATAAATTAAGGAGGGAGTTTCCTTTGGACAAATTATTGATGGAATACTGATTTCTCCAAACTAAGCCAAAAGACAAACTACCTCAGTATACGAATATGTGTTGTGGTTTATTGGACTATTTAGAAGGCTATGCACATTAACCTTTATTTCTACCACAGTAAATGATCCCGTAACATTTCAGTGACCTTTGTTGTGTGGTGGTCCAATTATTTCAGTGACCTTCGTTGTGTGGTGGTCCAATATATTTCAGTGACCTTCGTTGTGTGGTGGTCCAATTATTTCAGTGACCTTCGTTGTGTGGTGGTCCAATTATTTCAGTGACCTTCGTTGTGTGGTGGTCCAATTATTTCAGTGACCTTCGTTGTGTGGTGGTCCAATTATTTCAGTGACCTTCGTTGTGTGGTGGTCCAATATATTTCAGTGACCTTAGTTGTGTGGTGGTCCAATTATTTCAGTGACCTTCCTTGTGTGGTGGTCCAATATATTTCAGTGACCTTCGTTGTGTGGTGGTCCAATATATTTCAGTGACCTTCGTTGTGTGGTGGTCCAATTATTTCAGTGACCTTCGTTGTGTGGTGGTCCAATTATTTCAGTGACCTTCGTTGTGTGGTGGTCCAATTATTTCAGTGACCTTCGTTGTGTGGTGGTCCAATATATTTCAGTGACCTTCCTTGTGTGGTGGTCCAATATATTTCAGTGACCTTCCTTGTGTGGTGGTCCAATATATTTCAGTGACCTTCGTTGTGTGGTGGTCCAATTATTTCAGTGACCTTCGTTGTGTGGTGGTCCAATTATTTCAGTGACCTTCGTTGTGTGGTGGTCCAATTATTTCAGTGACCTTCGTTGTGTGGTGGTCCAATATATTTCAGTGACCTTTGTTGTGTGGTGGTCCAATATATTTCAGTGACCTTCCTTGTGTTGTGGTCCAATATATTTCAGTGACCTTCGTTGTGTGGTGGTCCAATATATTTCAGTGACCTTCGTTGTGTGGTGGTCCAATTATTTCAGTGACCTTCGTTGTGTGGTGGTCCAATTATTTCAGTGACCTTCCTTGTGTGGTGGTCCAATTATTTCAGTGACCTTTGTTGTGTGGTGGTCCAATATATTTCAGTGACCTTCGTTGTGTGGTGGTCCAATTATTTCAGTGACCTTCGTTGTGTGGTGGTCCAATATATTTCAGTGACCTTCGTTGTGTGGTGGTCCAATATATTTCAGTGACCTTCGTTGTGTGGTGGTCCAATATATTTCAGTGACCTTCGTTGTGTGGTGGTCCAATATATTTCAGTGACCTTCGTTGTGTGGTGGTCCAATTATTTCAGTGACCTTCGTTGTGTGGTGGTCCAATATATTTCACTTGTATATCCAACTCTTATACTTGTGGGACCCTGTGTACATTCCTAAATCTCAATAAATATTATATACTATACAATCTGATATAATGGACTATGTTATATTATATTGAATACCAATAAACAATAATATGTACAGTCTGCAAAAAAAGTATTGGAACCCCCCCCCCCCCTCCCGTTACATTAAAATTAAGTATAATTATCCATAAGGGGGTTACAATAGTTTTTTTTTGCCGACTGTACAATCTGATATAATGGTTGTTTTTTTTTTTTTTTTTTTTTTTTTTTTTTTTTTAAATACTAATATAAAATAGTACACACATCAGGATTACTTAGCATCAATGGTACAGAGTAAAATCAGCTTAGTGATTTGTACTCGGAAGAGTTGACAAACATGCTTCTCATAAAACCAATTAGTTAATGGCGTTTGAGTGCATGGAATGAATGAAAGGGGGAAGAAGTTAGATTGTGGTATAAAGGCCAGAATATCATAAT
>JAWQEG010008975.1:0-5000 GCA_033782935.1 Petrolisthes cinctipes
TTTTAACATTGAGGTTGGTGCATTAATTAGCGATCGTAAAAACTAAAATAACCCAACCCGGTCAAGAGAAAAATTCCATCAGTTCAACCGAGCGAGAGGCTGAAAAAAAAAAAAAAATGTGGATTTGGTGGGGGGGGGGAAGGGGAAGGGGGGAAGGGGGGGAAATGGGGGGAAGGGAAAGGGGGGAAGGGGGAAGGGTGGGAAATGGGGGGAAGGGAAAGGGGGGAAATGGGGGGAAGGGAAAGGGGGGAGGGGAAATGGGGGGAAGGGTGAGGAAGGGGGGAAGGGGGGGAGGGGAAATGGGGGGAAGGGGGGGAAGGGAAAGGGGGGAAGGGGGGATGGGAAATGGACGGAAGGGAAAGGGGGGAAGGGGAAGGAACCCAAACTGTATAATTACCATACTGAAAATTAATTAAAGTATATATCTCTCTCTTTAAGGGGTTAATATCACTTTTGGTACAGTACATTAAACCACCTTCATTCCTCTAAAGTATTGCCAAGAAAACAGGACCAGATTAGCAAAAAATTAATGGTGGCTGGTTGCTAGGAATTAATATAGTTATTGAGGGAATCATTTGCTCCAGATTTACCAACACTGTATTTGCCCTGGTATCTGCAGAAGAAGTTAAAGTTAAAGATATAGATAAAGATAAAGATAAAGATATTATAACTGGTAATGGCTCAAGTAATACATGTACAGTAAGTAGACAGGGGCGGAACACTGGTAAGCTTGTAGTTTTATTATTATTATTATTATTATTATTATTATTATTATTATTATTATTATTATTATTATTATCATTATTATTATTATTATTATTATTATTATTATTATTATTATTATTATTATTATTATTATTATTATCATTATTATTATTATTATTATTATTATTATTATTATTATTATTATTATTATTATTATTATTATTATTATTATTATATTTGGTTATATTTTCAAAGTTTCTGTAATTCAAACAAATCTTCCATAAACTCTACTATTAATGGGATAGTATATAATTATACTTTGGGTACATTAGAGTGCTTTTATTCCACCTAACTATAATAGGCTATACTAGAAAACAGACTCATTCAATGGTACTAATAGGAGATATGTTTGGAGGAATCAGAGACCTTTCAATTCACCTACAATCGCCCTACAAATTCACCTACAATCATCCCTTACTTAACTAACTCCATGTGCCAGGAAACAGAGGCCACGTGTTACTATATCCCTACAAACTACATGAGAGACATATAAAGGTTTGTTATTGAGGAGTGAGTACATGTTGTCTGTCCTCAATCCAACCAACCAACCAACCAACCAACGAATTGTGGTGGTGACATTGATCCGACATGGGGACTTCACTTACACGTCGATAATGACTGGGAGACGCACGCTGATATTAACCAACGTTATAGAAGTATATGAAATCAATGAATCAGTAATCCAATAATGCATCTGGATTTAAGCATATATAACCACTTTTTAAGCATATTTTACAAAACGTAGCTGAATTTTTCTTTCTGGATGACGATAATGATATCTTTAGTGTAGGTCCTAAACTAAATTAAAAGAAATATAATGTGACAACACTTGCTAGCTAGTTGAATGATACATAACATTATTACACCTTTCTGTTGGCGAATATTACACTGGTTTATGAATGGACAAAGTAATCCATAACATTATTACACCTATATACTGGCGATCATTACACTGGTATGTATTTTGTCAACAAAGTAAGGCTAAAAGGTGAGAATAACATTGTGGGTTGGTGACGTACTTTGGCGACGAGTTTGGGGTCGTGGTTCCATTTGATCTTGCTGCTGCGTGACTTCATGACTCTTTCCTCGGGTCTCACTTTACGAGCCCTCACCCCACCTGCACCTGAACCCATGTTGTCTCCTACACCTGTACTCCCCACACACCTACTGTAGTACACCCACCCTCACCACACCAAAACCTGCAGTACTCCCACCCTCACCACACCCACACCTGCAGTACTCCCACCCTCACCACACCCATACCTGCAGTACACCCACCTTCACCACACCCACACCTGCAGTACACCCACCTTCATCTCATCCACACTCATAAATCACAATGACAATATATATTTATGTTCCCTCATCATTTATCCTCTCTCTACACGTTGCCTGAAATATATGATGCTATTGTTGAAGACTATTGCAACATTTGTTATTCTATACGACAGCACTTTAACAAAGGTTGCTATAAACACATCAGAACTTTGTCATATTGTGGTCTTTAACACGTCAGCATTTAATCGACGTAGATGTTCCAAATGCATCAAAACTTTAAGAAAACATGCTCTTTAACTCGTCAAGGTTTTAAAAAGTAAATAATGAAACACAAACAACAGAACTTTTCCAATGACTATGTTTAGTACGCCGTCACTCTAACAAATTACAGCCTTTGTACAAGTCTGAACTTTTATATGTCAGCTCTTTAATACATGGGACTCTTTATAACTTTGGTGTTTTACATGTTGGGTCTTTGACAATGGGGTTCGAATGCACTCACCCACTGTATCACTTAAAAGAATAATTTGTGACTAAAGAAAGGGGCAGAAGCAGCAATAGTCAACACTACTCAACACCCATGAAAATGAGAGAAGGAGGTATGATGCTGTACTAAGAATCACCTACATGATCGATACACATAATATATAGCAAGTATAACACTATAAACAAACCACCACCACTACCACTGGGTCGTGTGAAGCAGGGGACAAGGGAAATAGAGAGAAAAATCTGAAGGGAATAGAGACCACATCTGATGGGAATAGAGCTCACATCTGATGGGAATAGAGCTCACATCTGATGGGAATAGAGCTCACAATTGAACTGATGGGAATAAAGGTGACAAGTAAAGGAAATATGATCCACAACTGAGAGGAACAGATGTCACAACAGACGGGTATAGTATCGACAACTGAAGGGTGGACAGGGAGAGGAGGCAGCAGACGACAACACTACCATCTAGACAACTGAGATGCTCGGGACACCTTCCTTCCATCAGAGGGGAAGGTCCGGGTGAGGGAACACACCACCTGCTCCAGTCACGAAGGGGTCGGGGGCCTTGGTGGTCGAAGGTGGACACGAAGGATGAACAGACGGAGGAAGGAATGGAGAGAAGGAAGAGATAGATGATAAATAGAGGAGGATGAAGGTACTAAGGAATGAAGAGAAGGAAGAGAGAGATGATAACTAGAGAAGGCTGAAGGTATTAATTAGGAATGAAGAGAAGGAAGAGAGAGGAAAATAGTGAACGGATACTGATGAATGGAGAGAAAGAGGAGAGAGGGGAATAGTGAACAGAGGTGGACTGACTGGAGGGAAGAAGAGGATGTCGGAGTAATTTAGAGAGAAGGGGAAATGAAGAAGCGATGAGGAAGGAAGAGGATAAAGGGAAAGAAAAGTCACTAAGAAGGACTTCCCAGGTTACACAATCATCCCTCCACAACACAAATGACAACCTATCATGGATGTCTGTCTGTCTTTCTAATTGATGACTAACTCGTTGTTGATGGTTATAATCACATATTTCACTTTAAGTTAATGAATCCTTATCACTCTATCTATCTTTTGCATGTCCGTTAGCATATGGAATTACCGAGGTGATATATTTTGGGTACATAATAGGGCCTTGATTCCTCCAAAGTATGTCAGGAAACAGGACGAGATTAATAATAATAATAATAATAATAATAATAATAGTGACCTGAATGTTGCTTGGAATAGTTTAGAGGAATCAGCTGCTCCAGATTTACCAACACTGAATTACCTCCTCAACTGAATGACATGGGATGGATTTAATACGACACATCTCACACGTGTTGCAGAAGATGATTGCATAACCACCTCCCGTCCTCACGAATGGGGTGGGGGGGGGGGGCTTGTGGTTTAGTCAGCGTATTAATTATCCTATATTATCTCTCCTTCATCCATTGATTATTATTATTACTATTACCGACACTATAATGGTAAGGTAAGCAGATGTTATACTGAACCATGACAACAGATTAGGCTACTCACTTAATTAAGGTGGTAATACTTTTTTGGTACATTGGAGTGCCTTGATTCTTCCAAAGTATGCTAGGAAACAGGACCAGAAGAGCATAAATAATAGTGTTCTGTTGTTGCTTGGAATAGATTGGAGGATTCAGTTGCTCCAGATTTACTAACACAAAACTTTCCCCTTAAACACAACGTAACCGGAATGAACACCTGAATAATTATATATATAAATTTACGATTACCGGACATTTGGGAACAATATCTTTTTAGCTTTCATGGTGCTGGGGAGATTTACGATAACATGAAATTTAAGAACATTATATATTAGTTTCCATGGTGTGGGTGAAAGGTAAGGTGTTGTGGTCACTAACTTTCCTAAATAGTTGAGAGAATTATGCAGCAAGGAAACTAAAGGCGTCTAAAGAATCTGGCAGCCTGGAGGAGAGGAGGGTAAGTAGTAAGAGGATATCACCACACTGGTACACTTTCCTCAGGTCAAATTAAACAACAATGCCTTTCCTCCGTCCCCCAACTCACTCTTGGTTAATAAATTAGAGGTGTGAGATAACTAGTCGAATCTGGATGAGATGATGATGATGATAATAAATGGGGTCGATGCATGAAAAATGGACTTACTAATTACATCACGTTCGAGGGTATAATTATGGTGTAATATATACATACACACATTCCCACACAACTATACTGACATACACATTCTACACTTAATTGCACTCAACGACACACACACACACACACACACACACACACACAGGCAATGGGAGGCACTCTATTCAGCTGACATGGATTATATACGGTGGCCTGACTCCTGCCACTGTCCATGTTGCTTTGCTTCACCTGACTCCCTTCCTTCCTTCATTCCCTCCTTCATTCCATCTTTCATTCCATCCTTCCTTCATTCCTTCCTTCCTTCATTCCCTCCTTCATTTCTTCCATCC
>JAWQEG010008975.1:10000-20000 GCA_033782935.1 Petrolisthes cinctipes
GGTATATAATGCACACGTGATAAAACACAGAAAACACAAACAAATAAGAATACTTGACAAGGATGAGAACTGATAAGAACGAGGAGTTAGGGACCTATGAGCAAAAGTGACCAGACATGAAAACAAACATCTCAAAAAAGAAAAAGAAAAAAACAATTAAACTAGAACCTGATCCTTTCCTTTTTTTCGCATAAGTCTTTTGCCTACTAACCTTCGTGTGGTCGTAATACTTCTCTTCAGGGGGTATAAAAAATCCATTTGACTACCTAACTTGGCAGAGATCCCATGCAGGGTGGGTTATACAAGACTCATCTCTGACTGACTACGAGGACCCTATGGTGGTGCTGGCGGTGTAAAGAGATGGATGTTTCTGTTTTTTAAGGTTAAAGGTGAAAACTATAAAGATATGTTGTTGTTGTTGTTGCTGCTCTTTATAATTTACACCTTTAACCTTAAAAAACAACAACACACACACACACACACAGAAAAAGAGCAGTTATGTTGTGTTTATAATGAGAGGAACGAGGAATCATTAACAATATAAACAGCGGCAACAACAAGGAAGGAGCAAATAATTGTGGAAAATATGAACAGCGCAATAGCAGGGAACGAAGAATTATCGATGGTAATAACAGCGTAACAGAAAGGAACGAGAGAGTGTAGATAATATGAACGAACAGCGTAATAGAAGGGACAAAAAATCATGATAATAAAAAGCAACACAACTATGTCTTATTTTGAACAGCTACTCTAACACCGGTCATCAAGTTACAATTAAGAGGTTGGTGTTGATGTTTGTGTTAGGGACGAGTGGCATGTGGTGTGAAGTTGAGAAGCAGGAGGATGCAAAGGACATGACAGGAGGTGGTGGAAGAAAGGTAAGAAGGTTGGGGGGTACGAGGATGGTGGGAGAATTGGGGGAAAGAGATGGTTAGAAGGTGGGGGGGGGAGCAGGAGGTCTGAAAATAGGTGGGTTTGGGTGGGGTGCGGTGCGGGAAACCGGAATGAAGGAGGAAGGGGAGCGGGTGGGTACCAGCATGCATGAATAAAGCAGGGAAGATGGGGTCGAGTCGGGAGGAGAGTGTAGAGGGGAGAGTTGGGGTCGAGTCGGGAGGAGAGTGTAGAGGGGAGAGTTGGGGTCGAGTCGGGAGGAGAGTGTAGAGGGGAGAGTGCATGGGGGTCGGAGTCTAGAGAAGAGGGTAAAGGACCAAAGAGTGATGGGGCCGTCGCGCCATGCCAGAGCACGGTAATAAACCCAGCCACCTGGAAGGCCCTGTGATATTAGACCCCAGGAAGCACCCTTGAGTCCACACGGCCCCTCACGACGTCACGATAAAGTTTGTGTGGCAACTTTTCATGTCATGTGTCCAGGTAAGAGATGTGTTGTTTGCGCTGTGGGGTCTTGTCAACAGCAGTCAGGAGAGGGTCGGTCGGCAAGGCAAACAGGCCCACTGTGTCACACGCCGGATCACTCACTACACAAGGCGGTTTTTGTGGTGTTTGATCCCCTGTTTGTCTATCTGTCTGTCTATCTGTCTGCAGGTTTGTCTGTGTCTCGGTCACTTTCACTCTCTTATATCTTCTTTTTTCTATATAATTTTCTGTTACTCTCCATGTCTCACTTTCTTTATATGTATCTCTCTCTCTCTCTCTCTCTCTCTCTCTCTCTCTCTCTCTCTCTCTCTCTCTCTCTCTCTCTCTCTCTCTCTCTCTCTCTCTCTCTCTCTCTCTCTCTGACACCCAGGGGCCTAGTAGCTATTCCTTCCTCTAGCAGACCATTTTCTCTTACCAATATATTTTCCTGACCTAGAATTTATCACAATCTGTATTCCTGTCAGTCGCGGAGGGAGCTACATATATGGCCTCGTCAGTAGACCTATTCTTTTTCAAATTGTATCTGTCAGTCACTAGGGTCCCAAGCTTCTACATCAATATATATTTTCCGTCTTTCTGTGTTTGTGTATCAGTCAGTCATTCATAGGGGGGTCTCCTCACTGCCTACGTATTTCAGTCAATAAACTTTTCTCTCACCCAGTTTGTTTTTATGCACTGTCAGTCTATCATCAGTCATGGACATAATTCAGTCAATAAACTTTTCTCTCACCCAGTTTGTTTTTGTTCACTGTCAGTCTATCATCAGTCATGGCCGAATAACCTTATCTCTAGACCATTTATTTTTTTTATTTTCCACAAGTGCATCCTACTAAACCTCTCATACACGGATCATCTCTAGGCTTCACAGGATTTACCATCTTGATATTTGATCAATTGACTACTACAAAACAACACCGTATAAACTTTGATGAAACTGAAACTAAAAACAAACACCCATAGTACAGAAACACTCATCAGTGGTTCAAACATCAATATACTAAACTTATAATGAGACCTCCATATGAATTACCTGTGTAAGATGCTGTTAAGATATTATACATTTTTACTCACTTCTTTTTTCTTACATGTTTGCTCAGGAACCTACGAATATAGTGAAGTTTATAGGTATACCCACATCTATTTTGTTTCTTCGTTTAAGGGTGTGACGGTAGTGACAGTGTATGTGAGAGAGGCGAATGTGTGAGTGTGTGTGTGTGTGTGAGTGTGTAGAGACAGTGTATGTGAGAGAGGTGAGTGTGTGTGTGTGTAGAGATAGTGTACGTGAGAGAGATGAGTGTGTGTGTGTGTGTGTGTGTGTGTGTGTGTGTGTGTGTGTGTGTGTGTGTGTGTGTGTGTGTGTGTGTGTGTGTGTAGAGACAGTGTATGTGAGAGAGGTGAGTGTGTGTGTGTGTGTGTGTTCCAATCCAGTGGCCGGTACAGACGTGTCTATCGTGCTCCACTACTTTCGTCAGTATCTCGGGAAGTAAATAAGCTACATTAATACTGCTTTACCACGATATTCGTCAATGTTCTGTGCCGTCTGTGTCCAAATCAGAAAGAAAATTGGGCAAGCCATTTTCGAAATACTTTGTTTTTACGTGGGTCACTGGCTGTGGCGACCGGTTTTATCCTTCCCTGCTTCAGTGAACTTACCGTGAACTCAAAACTTTGAACTCGTGTTTATATGAATTCGGCGACAGTGAAATCCTCACCATGGCAGTATTTAAAAAGACACCTCTAGCTACGGCTCAAATTGACAAGGTTTATTATTGTATAGAATGTAATGAGCCGGAAAGGGAAAATGAAAAATGCAAATGGTTAACATGTGTGAAATGCAAAAAACGAGGTCATACTGTGTGTGTTAGAATGAGTGGTTTGAAAGCTAAACCTGAGGATATTAACTGGCTTTGTGACATCTGTGCTGATATCATTAGGAGAGGTGTGAAGGAAAGTACATGTGAGCAAGATGAAATTCAGGCCCTTAAATTAGAGGTACATGAAATAAAGCAGATGTTACAAAAAATGATGCCGAATAACTTTGAGGCCGGAGTTAAAGCTAGTGTTGTTGACGCGGTAAAGACTGTCGTCTCAGCAAGTGCTGACGAGGTATCATGGGTTGATGTTGTCTCTAGGGGCATGAAGAAGAAAGTCAAGCAACAACAGAAGAATCTCTTGATTATAAAATCTGATAATGGGAATGCAACTGATAAGAAAGATGAAGTGGGCCAAGCTTTGGATGATATACAAATTGTTGATTCTAAATTCACTAACAAAGGACACATAGTAGTTAATTTTGACACTGAGAATGAAAGGAAAAAGGCTGAGGATAAACTTCAAGGGGTGACGGATCTGCACTTATCTCATGGAAAAAAGCTACAACCCAAAATCACAGTTTGTAATGTAGGGGTAGAAGAAACCAGTGAGACCTTGGTTGATCACATTATTGATAGGAATGAGTACTTAAAAGTCAGTTGATGGGGTATCTGACAAAATGAGTGTCATTTTCACTAAACCAGCTGCTGGTGGTACGACTCATTATATCTTGAAGTGTGACCCTCAAATACGTGATCTTATACATAGAAATGGGGATAAGCTTAATTTGAAATGGGGAAGACATAACGTATATGACAGATATCATGCGTTGATGTGCGTGTATTGCCTAAGATTTGGTCACAAGAAGGACAAGTGTTTCTCCAAAATAAATAATGAGCCTCCGAAGTGTTACAAGTGTGCTGGCGGACATGAGGACTATACGTGTCAAGTCACAGAGAGGTCGTGTTCGCATTGTCATGATGCGAAACGACAGAGTAATCATAGTGTGAGCAGTATTGACTGTCCGATTTTTGCTGCTGAACTTGCGAGGATCAAAGATATTACTGACCATGGCTACTAGTGTTATTGGGGTAAATTGTGGACTTCTGAATGTACAATCTGTTAGAAACAAAACGTTGGAAATTCGTGATACTATTAATGAGAAAAAATTGGATTTATATGCTGTCACTGAGACTTGGCTTTCGAACTATGACAGTGCTGTGATTGAAGAAATGACCCCGGTGACACATTCATTCATAAATAATCCTAGGAATGAAGGTCGAGGAGGAGGGGTGGGTTTGTTTATTACAAATTCAATAAGTAAGGTAGTAAAGTGCAGTTCGAATGTATATGAAACCTTCGAACATCTAAAAATTAACTGTGAAATAGGTGGAAATAGAATGACGATCGTAACGGTTTATAGACCGCCTAGTACTAATTCTGGTACTTTCATTAATGAATTTAGACTATTTCTTGAAACTATTGATATGGTGAGCGCAAACATTATTATTTTAGGTGATTTTAACCTGTGGCTTGATGACTTAGAAGCTCGTTATGTCTCTCATTTTGTTGACACCATAGCATCATTTAACCTAGTGAATAATGTAGATAAACCGACATCTGCTGGTGGGCATTTAATTGACCTGGTATTAACTAATGAATCCAGTGATCTTGTTCGTAATATTAACGTGGAGGACGTATGTTCCCTCTCTCCGGTACATAAACTTGTAACATTTGAACTGGCCCTTGCTTTAAATAGGAAACAAAAGAAGAACATTTGCTTGCGATCTAGGAGATATTTAAACAGCGACACATTAATATCGTCTATCTATGATAAAATGGCAAGAAAATCTGATGATTTGTGCAACCATCAATTACTATATAAAGACTGTCCTGAATGTGTATATGACTTGTATAATATAATAACTAGAAAAGAATATGATAGTATGTGTCCAATAATCACGAAGGAAATAATAGTAAAAGATGACTCTCCATGGTTTAATGATGAAATAATGAAAGCTAAAAAAGAAAAGAAAAAGAAGGAAAGGTTATGGCGTAGAAATCAGACTGAGCAACGGAAACAGGAATACAATCAAGCGCGTAACTATGAGAAAAGACTTATTACTAAGAGAAAACGTGATTATTATAGAGACAAATCTTTACAAGCGGGCAGAGATATTAGTAAACTTTATAACGTATTAGACAATTTAACAGGCAATAGGAAAAAGTGTAAATTACCCGAGGGTTACTCCAACGCTGATCTAGCGGGTGAATTTTTGGACTTTTTTGACAATAAAATTAACAGAATAATCTCTACCTTTAATGGTGAAACAGTTGTTGGTCGGGGGCAGGAAATGATCAAATGCCTAGTACGCATTTACATACATTTGAAGTCGTTAGTGAGGAGGTAGTTGGTGATGTTATTAAGAAGGCAAAGTTTACACATTGTGCTAATGATCCTATGCCCATGAGCTTGATCGCTGATAGTGAAAATTTTGGAAAGTTGGTGTCTATCACTACTAACATGGTAAACTTGAGTGTGTCTAATCATGTGTTTCCAATGTCAGAAAAGAGGGCTATTGTCAAGCCAGTGTTGAAGGGTAACTTGGACCCCCAAAGCCTAAGCTCCTTTCGTCCTGTCTCAAACTTGACATTTCAATCTAAAGTACTGGAAAGTATTATCCTAGCACAATTAAATAGCCACCTGAATATTGTAGGAGCAATTCCGGATAATCAGTCTGCATACCGCTGTCTGTATTCCACTGAAACAGCACTGTGTATGGTGGTGAGTGATATGCGTAGACTCTTGGATGGGGGAGAGTGTGGACTACTAATCCTATTGGACCTGAGTGCTGCTTTCGACACAGTGGTACATAGCATTTTACTCGGTGAATGTGCGAATATTGGTATAGAAGGCGCTGCTCTCTCTTATCTTGAGAGCTATCTTGGGGGTAGGACCTACTGTGTGCAGATAGGAGACGAGTTCTCTGACTCGAGATCTTTGACCAGAGGAGTACCTCAGGGTAGTGTATTGGGGCCAATACTCTTTTGTGTATATACGAGAGGCCTGTCTGGTGTTTTGGAGAGACATGGAGTAAAATTTAAACTATTTGCTGATGATACCCAGTTTTATATGTCTCTAACTAATATACGTTGTGTGGAAGAAAAACTTAGTGCAATCTTACTGGACATTAAACAGTGGATGGACTCTAGACAACTGAAACTTAATGAAGATAAGACTGAGTGTTTATTTGTTGGCCGTGGGATAGACTTTATAAGATTAAACATTCAATCCCTAATTGTAAATAACATGGATATTGTGGTCAGTATGTGTGTGAAGAACCTTGGAGTACTACTAGATAGTGAATTATTACTGAAAGATAATATAAGTAATATAATCAAAGTAACTAGTTATCATTTGAGAAATATAGCATTTGTAAGGAAATATCTAGATGAAGACTCTATGAAAAAACTGGTCCATAATCATGTAATAAGTAAATTGGATTACTGCAACTCGCTATATTATGGTCTACCTGATTATTTACTGAAGAAACTACAATTAATCATGAATAGAGCTGCAAGACTCATAAAGGGCCGATCTAGGAGAGACAGAATTACCCCAGTGCTAATTGAATTACACTGGCTTCCTATCAAGGCGAGAATTATCTATAAACAGTGTATTATGGTATATCAGGCTATAAAATTTGGTAAGCCTGTCTATATACGAACCATGCTTAATGACTTTAGTATTGACTCTGACATGGCTCTTCGCCATAGTGTTGAAGTGAATAGATTTTCTGAGCCAAGGTTTTATCGAGAAGCTGGCCGCAGGGCGTTTGTAAATAGTGCTCCCCGGTTGTACAATAGTTTACCAGCCAGTGTCAAAGTATCAGAAACGGTGGACATTTTCAAGAGGAGATTAAAGTCATTTCTCTTCACTGAGTCATATGATTTGGAAAATGAAGTGATTAAAACCGACTTCAAGTGTTAGTTTTATAGCGGCGGCTCGGAGAGCTCCTTCGCGGAGGGGCTGAGAGCTGCCTGGCAGAACTACCTAAGTACCTAAGTAAGTGTGTGTGTGTGTGTGTGTGAGTGTGTAGAGACAGTGTATGTGAGAGAGGTGAGTGTGTGTGTGTGTAGAGATAGTGTACGTGAGAGAGATGAGTGTGTGTGTGTGTGTGTGTGTGTGTGTGTGTGTGTGTGTGTGTGTGTGTGTGTGTGTGTGTGTGTGTGTGTGTGTAGTGACATGCAGTGTGTGGGAGAGTAGTGAAGGCATGATGTGAACCGGTTGGAAATGATTGTTGTGTACCAAAGCTGACTCCCTCTTGGATGCTGGCCCTGGGTTGAACATCACACACACACACACACACACACACACACACACACACACACACACACACACACACACACACACACACACACTTACCTCTCTCACGTACACTGTCTCTACACACACACACACACACACACACACACACACTCACTCACCTCTCTCACATTCACTGTCTCTACACACACACACACACACACACACACACACACACACACACACACTCACCTCTCTCACATACACTGTCTCTACACACACACACACACACACACACACACACACACACACACCGATATTTGGCCAACACACAGCAGGCTCTTCCATGCAGTATTGCTCAACACTTTCCATTATTTTACCCTTTTCTTTCCACTGTCTGTTTCATTTTTTATCATATTCTCAGGAACAAAGTTATGAGTACTACCTATTATCATTTATCATTATGTGGATATTATATGAACTATTAATATTACTATCTATCTATCTATCTGTCTATCTATCTATCTATCTATCTATCTATCTATCTACCTATCTATCAATCTATCTATCTATCTATCTATCTATCTATCTATCTATCTATCTATTTATCTACCTATCTATCTACGTGTCTACCTACCTATCTATCTATCTATATATATAAAGTTTTGATATTGACAGTTTATATATATATAACTTAACACATCACATAGAGTTACATCCATTAAAGATACCAATTATACATACTAAATCCTATACTAAATCCTTCCTTGTTAATTTACGTACCTTGGTGAAGACGAGAGGTTTTGGCGCTGCCGTGGTGTGGGCATGACAGGCGTCCATCTCGAGGGCGGGGTGGTGGGGGAAGAGGAGGAGGCAGCCAGACGCGCCAACTGTCTACCTTCGCCATTTAGGACCTTCCCTCCCTCACCCCGCGTTCACCACCACCGCCACGGCTGTAATGTAAACAAAACAAAACACAACATTTATTAGTACATACACAGATAATAAGATAACAAACAACATAAAACACTGGATGAATGGGTTTTTAGCATTTTAAGATAACATACAACATTTATTACAAACACAGGATGAATGGGTTTTATTTAGCATTTAAGATAACAAACAAACAAGATTACAAACAAGATAAATATTCATAACAATATTTTCTCTAATATAATGGATGAAATTCCACACAAGAAAAAAACTTCAACATTAATATAAATAATGATTGATTGATAGATTAAATAATAACACAAAATGTCCCCTTAAACAACTATAAAACATTAAAAAGTAAACTATGGAATATTATACGTATATAAATAAATGTGTCGCAAGAAAACCACAAACTTCAGTGATAAAATAGTATAAATAAAGATAGAAAATTCATGTAGGTATATATTATTCATTCATACATACACGTCTGAAAAGAGAGTGGAGGAGGAATACGCATACATGTATATAACAAAGACGCCTGGAGGGGAGGAGGGTGTATTGAGGCGTATAGCTCTGTATGTGTGTGTGTGTGTGTGTGTGTGTGTGTGTGTGTGTGTGTGTGAGCTTACAGATCCGCCCTGCCTGATGGATTTCCTCTGTCACTTGCACTTCTCTCACACACTGTTGCCTCACACACACACACACACTTTCTCTCTTGCCTTTCACACTAAAATTTTTCTGTCACACTGTTGCCTCACACACACACACACACACACACACACACACACACACACACACACACACACACACACTCTCGCCTTTCACACAAAAAAATTTCTCTCACACTGTTGACTCTCTGCACTCTCACACACCTTTAACTCCTTCACACATACACTATCACCTCTGCAGTATCTTTTCTTGCACACACACACACACACACACACACACACACACACGTATCCTTGACATTAAAACTAAAAGAAACTTGGCATGCACATCAGTAATATTGCAGATAAAGATGTGTAAGTTAGTAAAGGTGAAGGAAGTGTTAGAAATTCTAAGTCTGGGTTAAGGTTGGAAGTGAGTATAAAAAGCTATTATTATAAATGAATGCTATAGGGAGTGTGGTAAGGAAGATAGAGTATGTTGAAGTTAAAGTTATGAATTTTGAAATGTTCTGTATTATATCTGATTGAGTACCGTGAGAGTTAGAGAGAGAGAAAAAAAAGACGAGATAGAATGAAAAGTATAAGTGATAATCAGCAAATTTTCTGTGTGAATACTGAAATATAAATAATTATGATGATGGTGAATGTTACTGAATTATCGGAATGTCTATCAGGGGCATTAGTGACTATGTGAAGGTGTACTGTGTTACCGTAAATATGCTGCATGGCTAGTGTGAAAAGGAATATAGGAATGGGAGTAGTGACGTGTGTGTGTGTGTGTGTGAAGGCATGCAGCTCTCAGACTCTGCCATTCCCAGAACCCACACTTTTGATGTCTGAAGCTTGAGCCACCTTTCCCCTCCCCTCCCTTCAACCCACGCCTGAGGGTGAAAGGCAGACAGACAGG
>JAWQEG010008975.1:25000-27880 GCA_033782935.1 Petrolisthes cinctipes
ACTTTCACCACCACCACCATCACCATCATCACCTCCACCATTACAGCGCCATCAATACCGTCACAACAGGAAATTACTGACGCTTCGGTCCCCACACGGGCTTCATAACTTTCAGTGGTATGTACAAGGTTAGGTCAAGGTCAAACGAAGATCAGGTTACGGTACAAGGGAAGGTCAAGGTCACAGGAAAGTCAGGTCAAGTTACAAGGGAAGGTCAAGGTCACAGGAAAGTCAGGTCAAGTTACAAAGGGAAGCTGAGGGTCACAGAAAAGTCGGGTCATGGTCACAGGAAGATCAGGGTCATGGTACAAGGGAAGGTCAAGGTCACAGGAAAGTCAGGTCACGTTATAAGGGAAGCTGAGGGTCACAGAAAAGTCAGGTCATAGTACAAGTAAAGGTCAAGGTCACAGGAAAGTCAGATAAGAGTATAAAAGAAGATTAAGGTCACAGGAATGTCAGGTCATAGAATAAAGGAAAATTATGGACACCAGAAAGTCACAAAACAAGATCTGGTAAGGTCAAAATACAACAATCAGGTCAGGTCACGGTACAAGGAAAGATCAAGGTCACAGGAAGGTCAGATCAGGTCACGGTACAAGGAAAGATCAAGGTCACAGGAAGGTCAGATCAGGTCACAATACAAGGAAAGATCAAGGTCACAGGAAGGTCAGATCAGGTCATGGTACAAAGGAAAGATCAAGGTCACAGGAAGGTCAGATGAGGTTCACGAGAAGTTTGCGGTACAATAATTATTAAAACCAATAAAAATAGGATGAAAATCACACAGATGGCCTCACTCGTAAAATACATAACGAAGGCTGGCTTGGATTTGAAAGTCATCAAAGAGAGAGAGAGAGAGAGAGAGAGAGAGAGAGAGAGAGAGAGAGAGAGAGAGAGAGAGAGAGAGAGAGAGAGAGAGAGTGGTGGTGGAGGTGGTGGAATGTTGATGGAGATATTTGAAGGCGAAAAAATCTTCCCAAAAGAATCGTTTGATGAGGAGAAGTTGATATGAAGCGATGAGAAGGAGGAAGATGATGAAGAGGTGGCGGAGGAGGAGGAGGAGAGAGAATGAGATTGGATTGGAATGGAGATAGGAAGTAGAGAGTGTGATGAAGGAGAAAAGAAGATGAAGGCAAGATAAAATAGACATACATACATACATACAGACACACAGAAAGACACAGAGGGAGTAATACATATTCGTGGTTTAAAGTTCTCTCTTCTCTCCTACATGAAGTAACGTTACCAAATCATCAAGAAAAACGTTTGGGGAGTAATTTGTGTTGGTGGATAAAACGTTCTCTCTTCTCTCCTACATGGTCTAACGTTACCAGACCTAAAAGTCTAAAAAACGTTCGGGAGTAACTTGTGTTGGTGGATAAACGTTCTCTCTTCTCTTCTACATGGCCTAACGTTACCAGATCATCTAAAAAAAAACGTTTCAAAAGTAATACGTGTTGGTGGATAAACGTTTCTCATCTCTTCTACATGACCTAACGTTACCAGATCATCTAAAAAAAAAAAACGTTTCGGAAGTAATACGTGTTCGTGGATAAACATTTACTCTTCCACGGAAAAACGTTACCAGACGTAGAAATCTAGAAAAAAAAAAAAAAAATTGTGAAAGTCCCATCATATATACGTTTCCTGGGAGAAGTGGCTCCTCCCATTTTTTCCTTCCATTCACCTCGTAATGGCCTAAATATGTAAAGATGAGAGGGAATTATGATGATGTTATAGGAGCCAGGGAATGGTGAAGGAGGTTAGGCCTATGGGTGGTATTCTGAAGTCGAGGTATGTATGTAGGTAGGTAGGTAGGTATGTATGTAGGTATGTAGGTAGGTATGTATGTATGTAGGTATGTATGTAGGTATGTAGGTTAGGTTATGTAGGTAGGTAGGTATGTAGGTAGGTAGGTTGGTAGGTGTTAGTGGGAGAGGCTGAGAGGAATGGAGAACTGGGAATGAGGAAAAGGGAACGAAGTCGAAAATATGGTTTGTGTGGATATAAGATGAAAGGAAGGTGGGGAAATGGGAATGATATTTGGTAAACCTATAGAAATTCGAAAGAGGGAAGGAGGAGAGAGGGACTAAAGATAGAGAAAAAATATAGAACTCAGAAATAGGGAGAGAGGAGAGAGTGAACTGGAGATAGAGAAAATTTATTGAAATCAGAAATAAGGAGAGAAGAGAGAGGGGACTGGAAATAGAGAAAACTTTTAGAACTCAGAAATATGGAGAAATGAGAGAGAGAATGAAGATAGGGGAGACGTATAGAAATAAAAAAAAATGGAGTGAGAGGAGAGAAGGACTGAAGATATAAAAAAAAAACTTATAGAACTCAGAAATAAAAAAGATCGAGGAGAGAGAGAGAGAGAGAGAGAGGAGAGAGAGAGAGAGAGAGAGAGAGAGAGAGAGAGAGAGAGAGAGAGAGAGAGGAGAGAGAGAGAGAGAGAGAGAGAGAGAGAGAGAGAGAGGACTGAAGACTTGGAGAAATGTAAATGCTGTTCATTAGGCCTACAGAAATGGAACTCAAAGTAGGGTAGATTGGATGGGAGAATCGGTAGTGGTTAAGGATAAGCCTAAGGAAATCGGACTTTTAAAGAGGCTAATGGGAAGAGGGAATTACAGGGTGAGAAACAACTTGAATATTTAATGGAAGAAAACTCGTGTTGGAAAATAATTAGAGGATGACTGAAGCCTCCAAATGATGTCAACAAACGGATCCAGTATTAGTAAAATTGAGGGAAACTGAATGCTCCAAATGATGGTCTAGGTAAGGGCAGCATGGTACCTATGAGCGGCGCAACATTTTGTATCTATCTTGAAAAAAAAAAAAAAAAAAAAAATATATATATACTCTTTGGATGGAAGAAATAAA
>JAWQEG010008976.1:0-33778 GCA_033782935.1 Petrolisthes cinctipes
AGGGTGTTGTGAAGGAGAAAGGTGGTGGAGGATGGCGTGAAGGAGGTGGTGGAGTGTGTGAAGGTGATGGAGAATGGTGGCGTGAAGAAGGTGGAGGGTGTTGTGAAGGTGATGGAGAATGGTGGCGTGAAGAAGGTGGTGGAGGATGTTGTGAAGGAGAAGGTGGTGGAGGGTGTTGTGAAGGAGGTGATTGAGGATGTGAAGGTGATGGAGAATGGTGGCGTGAAGAAGGTGGAGGGTGTTGTGAATTAGGTGGTGGAGTGTGGAGTGAAGGAGAAGGTGGTTGAAAGGAAGGTGAAGAAGGTGGAGTGTGTTGTGAAGGAGAAGGTGGTGGAGTGTGTTATGAAGGAGGTGGTGGAGTGTGTGAAGGTGATGGAGAATGGTGGCGTGAAGAAGGTGGAGGGTGTTGTGAAGGAGAATGTGGAGTAGGGTGACATGAATGGGGTGGTGGAGGGTGTTGTGAAGAAGGTGGTTGAGGATGTTAAGGTGATGGAGAATGGTGGCGTGAAGAAGGTGGAGGGTGTTGTGAAGGAGGTGGTGGAGTGTGGAGTGAAGGAGAAGGTGGTTGAAAGGAAGGTGAAGAAGGTGGAGTGTGTTGTGAAGGAGAAGGTGGTGGAGTGTGTTGTGAAGGAGAAGGTGGTGGAGGGTGTTGTGAAGGAGGTGGTTGAGGATGTGAAGGTGATGGAGAATGGTGGCGTGAAGAAGGTGGAGGGTGTTGTGAAGGTGGTGGTTGAAAGGGGTGTGAAGGAGAATGTGGTGGAGGGGGACCAAAGGGTAATCCTAAGTGTGTTTTCTTGTCGTGGGCCACAGCATGTAACCAGTCGCATGCCAACACTTCTCTCTCTCTCTCTCTCTCTCTCTCTCTCTCTCTCTCTCTCTCTCTCTCTCCCTTTATTTATTTCTTGTTACCCTCCTTCTCCTTCTTCTGTTACTGAATCTCTCTCTCTCTCTCTCTCTCTCTCTCTCTCTCTCTCTCTCTCTCTCTCTCTCTCTCTCTCTCTCTCTCTCTCTCTCTCTCTCTCTCTCTCTCTCTCTCTCTCTCTCAATGGTTTGGAGGATCCAGTTACCCCAAATTCTACCCTCGTAACATGTCATAGAAAATATCTTCATAATGTGTGAGAAAAGTTTATATTGTTTGGCCACTGGTAATATTGGGGTAATTATTTTTGGTTTATCTTCTTTCAACAGACGAGGATTGGCTCACGTCTATATAATGAATGGTGTGATCCTTCCCTGAGACGAGTAGCTGGCTGGCTGGTAGGGTGACTATAATAAGGATAATGAAGGTAAGATGGAGAGAAAGAGGTGTGTAGTATTAAGTAGTCATTTGCAGCTGGGCTCATCAAAGCTACCGTGTATATATTTTCAACCTTTGGCAGTAGCTTCATAGATAAACCATTTATTATTATTATTATTTTTATTATTAGTATTATTGTTTTGGTTATTATTATTATAATAATAATAATTATTATTATTATTGTTATTGTTAATATCATCATTATTAATAGTATTATCATTATCATTATTATTATTATTATTATTATTATTATTATTATTATTATTATTATTATTATTATTATTAAGTACTGGTTTTGAATACCACACCACCCTTACTCGTTATCAAATTAGTCTTAAATAATAGAGCCTTAGGTATGATGAATGAATAGATAAAAGAGAAAGGGATGCGCCTGAGAACACTAGAACATTATATTCCAAACTTTCAAAACACCTTATTGATTTCTGGCCACAGTTAATTATTAAATGGCCATCCACAGAAGTGAAAGGTTTTTACACCACTCAAACTCTAAAACCTTTTGTTCTGCCTCAGTAACTTCCTCTCAAGACCCCAAAGCTGATTAACGGAGGCTGCAAATTTGTTGAAAGTTCTAATTCCTCCAAACTCTGTATACCACGAAACAATTCCTATGACGAGTTAATCTGTTTCGTAACATTACTTGAAAAACTTGAAATGGGGAAGACAGTACAATGTTGGTAAATAATTTGGAGCAGCTGATTCCTCCAAACTATTCCAAGCTAAAGGACACCATTAATTTTTATATTCTGGTGGTGGTTCCTGGCATAATTTTGACGATTCAACGCCCTCTAATGTACCAAGACTAAATGTGCCCTTAATAGCCTCCTACTGCACATTAGAGTTTCCAGTTTAGGTATCACGCTGAGGTTGAACCGAGAAAGGGAAGGACAAGAAAAAAATGTAGGGTAAGTAGTCTTTCAGGGATTATTTTCTGGATTAATTTAAGCTTATTAGGAGCATTATCAGCTCCCTTTGTAGTGTGGGGAGATGATTATGTTAAAGGTGCTAGTGGTGATGGTGATGGTGGTGTTGATGGTGATGGTGGTGGTGGTGATGATGTTATTGGTGATGGTGATGCTAGTTGTGGTGATGATGTTGGTGGTGGTGATGGTGTTGGTGGTGTTGATGGTGATGCTAGTTGTGGTGATGATGTTATTGGTGTTGGTGGTGGTAATGGAGATGATGGTGATGATGTTATTAGTGTTGGAGGTGGTAATGGAGATGATGGTGGTGTTGATGGTGATGCTAGTTGTGGTGATGATGTTATTGGTGTTGGTGGTGTTGATGGTGATGATGTTATTAGTGTTGGTGGTGGTGATGGTGTTGGTGGTGTTGGTGATGGTGATGCTAGTTGTGGTGATGATGTTATTAGTGTTGGTGGTGGTGATGGTGTTGGTGGTGTTGATGGTGATGCTAGTTGTGGTGATGATGTTATTGGTGTTGGTGGTGGTGATGGAGATGATGATCGTGTTGATGGTGATGCTAGTTGTGGTGATGATGTTATTGGCGTTGGTGGTGGTGATGGTGTTGGTGGTGTTGATGGTGATGCTAGTTGTGGTGGAGATAATATCATGGGTGTTGATGGTGATGGTTGTGGTGGTGTTGATGGTGATCCTAGTTGTGGTGGAGCTGATATTATTGGTATTGATAAAGGAGATGTTTTAGTGATGACAGTGGTGGTAATTGTGGTGATGATATTTTTGGTGTTGGTAGTGATAATGGTTGGAATGAGGACAATGATGATGAATATGATAATGTGAATGATGATTAATTTTATACATAATAATTTATGCACGGGAACAATAAACTCTACACAACGTTATTTATATATTGCTTATCACATACATAATTATTATCCTTGAGGAGTCATAGGGTCATTTAAGGGCAGATTTTTTTGTTGGCAGATTTGAAGGTTACTAATTCCTCCTAATTATACCAGAAACTGACCTCCCCCAGGTTATACTACTGTAATAGGGGATCTGTTTCTTGGTAAAGTTTGGAGGAATCAGAGACTTTCCAGTTCACCAACAAAAGAATCTCCTCTTAAGAGCTTCCATTATTAATTAAGACAGTAGAGTGCATACATCATTTATTTATTTACAGATACGTATTTCTTTATCTATTTATTTATTTAATTAGTTAGTTTTCACTACAGCGAGGTTTTTGCAGTTGTAATACAGTGGAATGTTTTTTAATAGTAACGGAAAGATATCTTGCTTGTAATGATAGTACAGTGAAATGTTTACAAATGGCTGTATAATGGTGAATACTCAATGGCAGAAAACAAGAATGTATACGATACAATGGTGGCGCAGTGGAGTGCTTTAAATTGTAGGCAGTGAAGTGTTTCATTTGTCCAGGTTGGGTGCTATCTCTTCCAGTACTCTGAGTGGTTGGATCTTGTTTTTCAGGTGTGTGTGTGTGTGTGTGTGTGTGTGTGTGTGTGTGTGTGTGTGTGTGTGTGTGTGTGTGTAAGTGATGAAGGCTGACCCACCACTGACTAGGACCTTCCATCATGACCTGAGTTGTGCTGGGTCAGGTATAATGGTTAGAACTTCTTGTTTTACGTCTGGATAAATATTAAGCTGAGGAAAACATTGTATTAGTAAGAGTAAAAGCAAAAGGATAAATATTTATAATCATTATGATGTCCTTACAATGTTGTTTCATTACGCTGTGCTGCCTACTCTCCTTAGGTGAGGGAAAGTAGAGTTAATAGTACAGTAAAGAAGAAAGAGGAAAAGGAGGAAGACTATTAAGAGAAGTAAGAGAGGAGTTGAATAAGGAGTAGATTTTGATTCAAATGCACTATGGCGAGTTTGTAATTTGGTTATTACGTGTGAAGATTTAAAAAGGAGAACATTTAATTATATGATACATAAAACATAAAAAAAAGCATATGAGGAGGAGCTCTTGTTAATAACAATTCCCCACTGCATCTACGAGATCAAAGTTACCTCTGACCTGAAAAAGAAACAGTAGCGAAACGTTCTCAGTAAATGCTGTTTGGAAATGGTGTTGAAATTTTACAACAAGATTTGAGAATGAAAAGTTAGAGAAGGAGAAGTGATTGGGAATAGACAGATGAGAAGGAGAACGGGAAGAAGACTGGAGAGGAAAAATAGGATACGGTGAAGAAGGATGAGGAGGAGGAGGAGGAGGGAGAAATAGGAGAAGGACGAGGGGGCCAGTGGTATGAGGGTGAGTCTTGAGATCCGTGTAGTGTGTGTGTAGTGTAGTGTAGTGTGGTGTACTAATGTGATGTGAAGGGTGCCACCGTGACCCTCTCCTGGCACTGCTCTGGTCCAGCTATACCTCAGCTTTAAACCCTTCTGGCACCGGGGAAGGGAGGAGGAGGAGGAGGAGGGGTTAGGCAGGAAGGCAGGCAGGCAGGCAGGCAGGACAAGGATGGTGAGGGAGAGAAAGTGAGAAAGAGAGGGAGTGAGAAGGAGGGGGAGTTTGGAGACAGAGAGAGAAAGAGGAAAGAGAAAGTGGTATAGATAATAAGGAAAGGGGTGAGAGAGGAAAGCAGGCAAAACAAGGGTGGTGAGGGAGAAAAGGTGAGAAAGAGAGGGAGTGAGTGCGAGAGGGAGAGAGATAGAGGAGGTGAGTGCGTGCGGAAAGGAGTTTGGAGAGAGAGAGAGAGAGAGAGAGAGAGAGAGAGAGAGAGAGAGAGGGAGAGGAGAAGGGGCATAGATAATGAGGAAAGAGGTAAGAAAGGAAGATTGGTAGGGCAAAGATGGTAGAGTATGTGGCTGAGGGAAAAATGTAGCATGGAGAGAGAGAGAGAGAGAGAGAGAGAGAGAGAGAGAGAGAGAGAGAGAGAGAGAGTGTGTTTGTGTGTGTGTGTGTGTGTGTGTGTGTGTGTGTGTATTAAAGTACTCTACGAACGACTAGAAATACGATCCTTATATTGACACAAGATTAATTTAAGGTGATTTTATTGGTGTATGAATACTAGTCGCTGTTATACATTCCTCCAAAATATAACACGATTCTGACAACTTATGTATATTTATTGTTTCGGTGCACAGGATGGATGAAGTAATAAGAGCATCCTCTAATTAATTCACCTACTACAACATTACCACCACCAATATTGTTTTACCACAGGACCTTCAAGTGCAGCCATCATCATCATCACAATCATCATCATCACTACCACCATCATCACAATCATCATCATCATCACAATTATCATCATCACCATCACCATCTTCACCATCATCACCACCATCACCATCATCACCACCATCATCATCACCATTATCACCACCATCACCATCATCATCACCTTCATCATCACCATCATCTTCACCATCATCACCACCATCACCATCACCATCACCATCATCATCATCACCATCATCACCACCATCTTCACCATCATCACCACCATCATCACCATCATCATCACCATCATCAGTAAATGTGGACAGTCATTACTTATAGGGCCCAGCAAACCAACCTACACCTCGTATTATCATTCGCGTTTCCTCTCCACACATTTTCCCTAATTTTATTTCCCAACAAATGGCCACAGATAACGCGGCGAAATCAGGGTGTGGGTTGTGTGTGAGAGTAATGTGGGGACATTTGAGGTGTCCTTCCCGGGGGGGTCTTTCAGGCTGATATATGAACAGCTATTGCATAAATTCTCTTGGATATGTAGAGTGCGTAAAAGGTAGAGTCTGTTGAAAATGTACAACACTGAAAATTATATTCTCTTGGAACTGGAGATTGTTGAAACTATAGAAAAGTGAAAATATATACTACAAAACTAAAATTAATATTTTCCTGAAACTATAGAGAAACGGTAATAATAATGTGAGTAAGTCCCCCCCCCCCCATCCCCCCGAGAAAAGGTAAAGTTTTCTGAAAAGTAGACAACTGAGTGGAGTTGATATGAGTAAGACACTGAAAAGGAAGGTTGCTGTATTGATTAATGATAATATAGGAGATACAGAAACAATAATGCTGTTGATATTATTATTATTATTATTATTATTATTATTAGTAGTAGTAGTAGTAGTAGTAGTAGTAGTAGTAGTAGTAGTAGTAGTAGTAGTAGTAGTATTACTAAGTCGATTGACTTGTGTCCCTGATATTTAACTAACTACCTCAATGCCTGTTAACCTTCCATTTTCATGTCAACATTGACTGAATAAATCGCCATTACTGGACATATTCCCATTGTATTGTAGTTGATCAGAGCGTCATGCAAACGTGATGTAGAACCGTACTGTACTGTGCATTGCTGTCCCATTTGTATTATTGCATAGTTCAGATTTAATGCAGTGTTGTGATGAGGGTGTATTGTATGGCGAGTGTGTGTGTGTGTGTGTGTGTGTGTGTGTGTGTGTGTGTGTATGTGTGTGTATGTGTGTGTAGGAACAAATATATGACTCCTACTGATAAATATATAGACTTAGCTCAGTTTATATATATTTCGTCTGTATATAAGTGCGTGTGAGAGAGAGAGAGAGAGAGAGAGAGAGAGAGAGAGAGAGAGAGAGAGAGAGAGAGAGAGAGAGAGCGCGCATATATTATTCGTGTGTCCTGACATAGGCTTCATATCCGTCAATGATGTCCAGGTCATCACCAACTTTAAAGAGGTAATACACTTTTGGTACATTAGAGCTCCTTGATACCTCCAAAAATATTCCACTAAAACTCTATCAGATTAACAAAATTACTGATGGCCTGTTGCTTGGAATAGTCAGGAGGATTCAGTCGTTCCAGACGTACTCTACCAACACTGTACTTCCTCCTTAATTAATGTACTCTACCAACACAGTACTTCTTCCTTAATTAATGTACTCTACCAACACTGTACTTTCTCCTTAATTAATGTACTCTACCAACACTGTACTTCTTCCTTAATTAATGTACTCTATCAACACTGTACTTCCTCCTTAATTAATGTACTCTACCAACACTGTACTTCCTCCTTAATTAATGTAGTAAAAGTGAAAATGTGTGGGGGAGTGATGGGAATGGGACAGACAGAGCTGAGATGCCTTGGGGTGCCATTTGTCCGCTGATGGTGGTCGAGTTAATTATCTTGTGGCCAGGGAAGTGTCTTAATGGGATTATACACTTTGGGTACATTGGGGCGCCTTGATTCCTCCAAAGTATGTCAGGTAACAGGACCAGATTAACATTAATAATGGTGGCCTGGTGCTTGGACTAGTTTGGTGGAATCAGTTGCTCCAGATTTACCAACATTGTAGCTCCCCCATAATTACTGGGATTCTCTCGTTATGGTAAATCTGGAGGGCTGCCGACTCCTCCAGAATATGCCACAAAACAACACAATATCCTGCTCGTTTAGTGAAGTACTGGTAGTCTGTTTCCTGGTTTAGTTTAGAGGAATCAAAAGCCATCCAATTTAAGGTTGTCGTGTATTTGGTATGAATTGCAGTCTGTGAAGCCCTCTGAACAATGCAAAAAGCAGAAACTCTACTTGTATAATGGAGTAGTTTGTTTCCTGGCTTAGTTTTTGGAGGAATCAGGCAGTAACCATCCAATTTCCCAACACGAGTATACCCCCTCCAGCCTCAATGGACACCCAGGAGATGATGGTGTGGCCAAGTAAGTTAGTTAGTTAATTAATTAATCACATGGGTTGTAATCATTAGCCCCTTATACAGCACAATCCCCAGATGTCTCATATATTTATTTATTAGGTTCCACGTGACATATTCTAGTTAACAGTACTCTAAATTAATTGGTTACATGAGGTTGAGTGGCCATCTGCTCTGAAATAATTGGCTCCCTACACACCACAATCCCCAGATGTCTCATACATTTACTGCTTAGGTTCCACGTGACATATTCTAGTTAACTGTACTCTAAATTATTTGATTACATGAGGTCAAGTGGTCATCTGGGTTGTTAGCATTGGTCCCTTTCATGTGTAGACAATTCTCAACTGTCTCATACAATTAACAATACTCTAAATTAATTGATTATATGAGGTAGATTGGTCATCTGGGTTGTAATCATTGGCCCTTTCGTGTGTATTATTATAATCCCCAGTTGTCTCATACGTTTACTTCTTGGGTTCCGAGTGAGGTTTCCTATTATCATTATTGTAAAGTAACTGGATACGTGACATATTTCAAAATACTGTACTCCATATTAATTAAGGGGATACTCATCTCTTCACGGTACATTGGAAGGCTACTAATTCCTCCTATCAATGCCACGGAACACATCCAATATAGATAACATTGAGGTCCTTTGTTTCCCTACATAGTTGTTTGGTGGAATTAACAGGCCTCCATTTCGGCCACAAGAGTTGATCCCTTTAATCCTGACTGCCGGTAAGAATCACACCGGATCCGGCATCAACTTGGACTGACTCAAAATCCGGTGTTGATCCGCTCCTCAGTCCATTAACCAGGGGATATTACACTTCTTTTGACATCCCTGACATTTCTGGTGAAGTTTCCATGATATTACTGCAAAGTCCCATTGTTTATAGATAACATATTCAATTTTTTTGTGGTGGAAAATATCACACACACACACACACACACACACACACACACACACACACACACACACACACACACACACACACACACACACATATATATATATATATATATATATATATTTTCATAAATATATATTTTCAACCTTTGGCAGCAGATTTATAGATAAACCTTTTATTATTATTATTATTATTATTATTATTATTATTATTATTATTATTACACACACACACACTCACACACACATATTTTCATAAATATGATATATTTTCAAGCTTTGGCAGCAGCTTTACAAATAAACCGTTTATTATTATTATTATTATTATCATTATTATCATATTTACACACACACACACCTGTGAGGAGTAGACTTGACACACCGACTCCCTGAGTAGTAGACCTGACACAGCGACTACCCCGCCCCCTTCTAGGCACAGGTGTTCAAGTTGAAGCCACACTTGTGGTACAGTTTCTGATCTTTTAGTACACCTGTGTAAACATTACATTTATTATTCTGTTCCGTGGGTCGTAATTCATGATATCTAACACAGCCAAGGATGAATGAACTGTAACACTCCTATACAGCCATTATTGTCTGGTTACAGGCTAAGCAGACACATATTCATTAAGAGGATATTACAATGTTAGTAAATCTAGAGCAAATGATTTCTCCAAACTACTCCAGGCAACGGGCCACCCTTATTATTGTTTATCTGGTCATGTTGTTTCCTGATATACCTTGGAGAAATCAAAGCCCTCTATTGTACCAAAATTGTGTTACTCCCTTTTTTAAGGGGGTTATATACTTTTGGTACGTCGGAAAGCCTTGAGTCCTCCAAAGTTTATCATGAAACAGGACCAATGAATAAATATTATGGTGTCCTCTTGCTTGGAATTGTTTGGAGAAATCAGTTGCTCCAGATTTACTAACAACAGATCGATACCTCTTAGATGAGGGCCTGAGAATATTTACTCTTCCGATTTGAGTTTCAGGTACTAATTATAAGGCTACTGAAGGTCGTAAAACACCCTCGCTGGTATTGTACCATAACAGCTGCAGTATTTGGGAATTGCCCTCACTTCCCTCCCTCTGTGGCTGGGTGTCAATTCGGAAGTCGTGACGTGTGTGTCACGGTAACGGGCTTCCAGTGTCGGAACATATAAAAAAAATATATATATATATATATATATATATATATATATATATATATATATATATATATATATATATATATATATATATATATATATATATATATATATATATATATATATATATATATATATATATATATATATATATATATATATACCCCCTTAGAGACCATGACCATATGTTGCTTAAGTAGGTAAACAAACAACAGAGTCAACTGCTGTGCCAATCTAAAATGTTGCTTACGTCCCTATCTTCTCTTCCTCTGTTTCTCATGTCCTTCTTTTATTTTTCGTGCTTTGCTGTACAGTACCTTCTCTCTGTCTTCTTTTCTGTCCTAGCACTGTTTTCTTTCCTCCCCTTCTCATTCATCCTGACGAATATATGCATAATTATTATATTAGGTTACTGTGATTGGATGAAAAAAATTTCCATAAATAACCTGTGTGTTCTGATTACTCAAAAAATATTATTATGTACATTTCTTCTGATGATATTACTACTGAAATACACCTTTGCTTAAATAGAATATGACTTAAATAGTACTGAAATACACCTTAAGGTAAGATTCTTTTGTTGGTGAATTGGAAGGTCTCTGATTCCTCCAAACTATGCCAGAAAACAGATGACATTAATGGTACTAATAGGGGATCTATTTCATAGTATATTTAGAAGGAATAAGAGACCTTCCAATTCACCAACAAGAGAATCTCCCCTTAAATAGAAAATGACGGAATCCAACACACACGAAACCAAAATGTGAAAATTCCCTTTAGTGCCGAGGTGCCCATCAACAACGATACTGCCCTGCCTCCAATTATTTATTTCGATTCTGGCTTCATCGCGTTTCAGTTTAATTGGAACATATGCTTTTACAAAGAGATTGGTTGTTGTTGTTGTTGTTGTTGTTGTTCTGCGGTCACGGAAAGAATGGACTGCAATGGGGGAGTGTAAAATCAAGGTGGTCGTTACGAGTATTTTATGGGTGTTTTTTGGAGTTTGTGTAACCCTATAAACTCTGCAGGCAACAAAACTGATCTCCTACTCGTATACAGAGTTGAGCTATTTAATGGCAGTTTGGAGAAATGGGAATCCCTACAAAATATATGATCCTTTTAATTGAGTAAGTGTTAAGCAAAGTATACATTCAAAACACACCCAGCCAATTTTAGAAAAGATTGGAAGGAATTCGTAAATGAATTACGTAAATATTTTCTTTACCCAGATCGTCATCGGTCGTGTGTGTGTGTGTGTGTGTGTGTGTGTGTGTGTGTGTGTGTTTACTATTATTATTAGATATTGAGAGGAACGTAACTTTATATTTGTAAGCAGAATGCAGGTAGGAAGTTTCGAGGAACTGAGCATCAGAGAGAGAGAGAGAGAGAGAGAGAGAGAGAGAGAGAGAGAGAGAGTCAGCCACCGCATCAAGCCTCACATCCTGGAAAAAAAAAAAGTCAGTCAATCATTCCTGTTAGAGGATTAGAGTTTTTTACGCCCTGACCCCGAAAAGTTGGTAGGGATGAGAGGGTCTTTTCCACCTTCGGGACCTGGTGCGTGGCTCTTATGTGCTTAGGCAACATATTGTGGTAAGGTGTTCTGTGTGTGTGTGTGTGTGTTATGCTCATTCACCACTCTTTCTTTCTCTCTTATATTTATCTGTTTGTCTGTCTCTCTTGATCTTTCTCTCCATTTCTCTTTCTTCCTATCGTCCTGTATCTCATCTCATGTCGCACACTCACTCACTCACTGACTCAGCATACTAAGGTATATATATATTTTATATATATGTATGCAAGACGAAATCTGTCAGTCAATTAAAATGTCGTGCAAGAAAACTTTCCTTGATACTGATTAGCTGACCCACAGTTAGTGATAATCTAAAATAAACAAACCTTAAATAAACACCAGGTGATACTATCCTCTATTTAATGCATTTTTCCCCTTGACCAGATAATTCCAGTTCCTGACAGGCAATGTAATGACATTAGCTGTCAGAGACGGCAAAATTCTCGTCAGGGATCAACGTTGTTAACCAAATAGGATTTTTTCCCCTTCTTTGACACAGGGTTACATTTTCTCATATAGATGTCAACAACCTGAACTGAATGTTCGCTTAGTATACTTGCAAGGCTTAAGGGGATTGTATATTTTATTGTATTGTATATTCATTCCTCCTAAGTATGCCAGGAAACAGGACCAGATAAACAAAAATTATGGTGATCTGTTGCTTGGAATAGTTTGAAGGAATCGGTTGCTCCAGATTAACCAACACTGTATTTTCCCATTAAGGGAAAAGTACATTACTGGTAAATCTGGAGCAACTGATTCTCCTCCAAACTATACCAAGCAACAAGCCACTATTATTTTTAATAAGCTGGTCCTGTTTCCTGACATACTTTGAAGGAATGAAGGCGCTGTAACGTACCCAAAATATATTAATTACCCACTTAATGTTTCTTCCTCCCTGAGTGTTTGCATTCACTTTCTTTTGCCCTAATACGACGTAATGCAGCCCATCCCACTTTAACTTCATCTAAATTATTTAATCTGACGAGAACTCGGTTAGCAACTATATTTTTACGTCTTGTTTGTTGGATTTTGGAGGTAAGGCAACTCATTACGACTTGTTACCCAGACTACATACCACCTTCTCTACCAACATTACTATTAACACACACCCTACCAACATTACTACCAACACACACCCTACCAACATTACTAACATCACACACCCTACCAACATTACTACCAACATTACTACCAACACACACCCTACCAACATTACTACCAGCATACACCCTACCAACATTACTAACAACACACACCCTACCAACATTACTACCAACACACACCCTACCAACATTACTACCAACATATACCCTACTAACACACACCCTACCAACATCACCACCAACAACACCACTTTCCCTACCAACATCACCACCAAATCAACCACTACCAACAGTTGTACAGACACCATCACCTTCACTACCAACATTACTACCAACACCATTACCTTCACTACCAACATTACTACCAACACCATTACCTTCACTGTCAACATTACTACCAACACCATTACCTTCACTGTCAACATTACTACCAACACCATTACCTTCACTGTCAACATTACTACCAACACCATCACCTTCACTGTCAACATTACTACCAACACCATTACCTTCACTACCAACATTACTACCAACACCATTACCTTCACTGCTAACATTACTATCGCATCTTATTACTTCATTACTACACCCCATCGTGCCACCACGAGTGCCAACATTACTGCTGCAACTTCTGACAACATTGCTACCATCTCTTCTCACATCATTTCTACCACCGGAGGAGGCGGTGGCAGAATGGATAAAGTGACGGACTGCGAATGGGATGTGCCCTGGTTCGAGTCCACGAGAAACGTCTGGGGTTTTTCAGAGGTGATCTGATTGATCCAGCTGTTCGTCAAATATCCTGGCTACGCCAACACGTCAAGAAAATACCCCCCTACATCGTCGTCAACTCACAACATAGAAGATGCCCGACCATATTCCAAGATGCTGTGAGTGACGGTGTAGCTGCCCTCTCCTGATAGTGACGTGTATAAATAAGGTGTGGTCATCTAGTGGGGCAGAAGAGAAGCTGCGGTACCAACATCAACACCAAGCTCCACTGTCTCATCTGGTGCGACACCCAATAATCTCGGGGCCTCGCAAGAGTCACGGGCTACTGACAGCCTACAGTCCCAAGGTTGAGGTAAAAAAAAAAAAAAAAAAAAAAAAAAAAACTGCCGTAGTTACTGTCAAGGAATACACATTACTATATTTTTCTGACTAAAAAAACTATAAGTGAAGTGTGTGTGTGTGTGTGTGTGTGTGTGTGTGTGTGTGTGTGTGTGTGTGTGTGTTTGTTGATCTCTACCACACACACACACACACATAAAGAGAGAGAGAAAAAAAGAGAGAGAGAGAGATTGAGTACAAACAGACAGACAGACAGAAACAGAGAGAACCCAGGCAGCAGTAACTGGGAATGTAATTACGAGAAAAATTTGGCTTAAAAAATTTAATGAGAGCAATTTCACAAAGGGCGTCCCGAGAGAAGAAATGCTCAGCTGTGTCGAAATATGGAAACTTTATTTTAACCACATATTTTTCTTAACGACGATTGGTTTGTTAATATCACTGTTTAATATTTTATAAGTGGGGACCTGATTGTGTTGTTAATAAACTTGTGACAACTAATTCACCTTTACAATTATTATCACTATCAATGGCCTACAACATAGCATTCTTCATCTTCTCAGTCAATCGAGTGTGGTAAACATTTGCGACCAATATATTTCATTGTACTTGTTCATTAGTAATTAAGTTGTAGCCTACATGTTTACATATCAGATACCATACCTCTTTATGTAACTCTGGAGGTGAGATTCGGTTTATGTACTTAATGTTAAGTTTGGGTTTGTGTGTTGATAAGTTTTTCTGCATTTAATCCAAATTTTGAGAATGTGAATAACCAATATTTTTTCTTATCTGGAATCAACAATAAGGATGAATGTATGCATGAACTAGCTAAATTTCTTATACAATGTTCTTTCTTCAATAGTATTCTATCTAACCTTAACGCATTATTTCGTGGGTAAAAAAATATACAAATCAATTATTAACACTGTAAATAGATAAAGGAAAAAAAAGAAAAAAAAAAAAAAAAAAAAGCGAGAGATGCATGGGTTTGTTTACGTCGTTCCCATATTTACAAACTTGGTGGGCAGATGGCGTGGGTGATTCACAGGCCTGGTGACGTAACCTTAACCTCCTCCCCACCTCGTACTCATATCTTCCTTACTATCTTCACTGTCACTTATGTCTTCCTGCCTGGTTCCCTTTACTGTCAGATGTATCTACTATATTCTCTTCACTGCTACTTGTATCAACGTAGACTTCTGCATTACTACTTGTTTTAAATTTGCTTTCTTATCCACTGTCAATTATTATATGTTTCATGCTTTTGCTCTATGGCCTCTACATCCTACCTCAGTATGATAATATTACCATCTTTTTCTCACTAGTTTATCATACCTTCCTTTAGCTACACTCAAGAGGGGATACTCTGCTCTCTCTCTCTCTCTCTCTCTCTCTCTCTCTCTCTCTCGATATATCTATTTTCCCCTTTACTGTCACCGTCCGTGTAAATATCACGTTATATATAGTAGACGGGTGGAAGGTGTGATGTGTGTGTGTGATGGCAAGACTAAGCAGTATGTCCGCCCACTATACCCCCTCACCCCTGTGTGACTGATGAGTATGACGTGTGTGTGTGTGTGTGTGCATGGATACGTGGCATGTCGTGTGTAAACCTTTAGCATGTGTGAGTGCTTACATGTGTACGTATGTGTAGTATAATGTCTTGGAGTGTGGCTTGGATTGGAGTAGGTATTCACATATGTATGCATGTATGAGCGTATATCTGTATGTTTCCCGTGTTAAAAGTATCATCAATGGCTTAGTAATGGGAATTTGGGGTCGATCTTCTCACTATGTATATACGAAGTGACCCAGGAAAGGCCTTGTCTATAGTGTACAGGTGTGTTTATATTTACCTTAATTTTACCACGAAATGTCGTACGAAGGTTTGTACACATTGTATTGAACTGCAATTTTATATCGAAGAGTAAATATGGCAATCAATAGTAATTGGTAGTGGTAGTGGTCGTGGTAGTGGTAGTAAATAGTAGTGGCAGTGGTAGTTGTGGTAGTGGTGGTATTGATAGTGGTCGTAGTAGTGGTAATATTGTCTCTTTCCTCTCCAGTGACGAAACTCGATAAATATTACGAATTAGACAAACCATCATAGAGCAATTCGTGCTTAGAATATATAGGTAATATGTGTGAATTTTAGCGGTCATTACTCTAACAAACTTTTCTACGTTCTTCAGGCATATTAAAGACCCCTTCCCCTTCCAATTTATTCTTAGGAGAATGAGTAAAGGCCACACGTAAATCAGAACTGAGCAAAATATGTCTCAGGATAGGAAGATGAAGGTTGGACAACGAGGGAAATAATTATGTGATCGGTTCTAACCACTTCAAGTGTCGTTTACCTCCATTCATTCCTTCATTGAATTTAGGTTTTAACGGCCTTCAACTTATTTTAGGGTATTAGTGGTCACACGTCAACCTGAACGAACCAACAAAATCTCTCTGAGAAGATGAAGGAAGGACGGAAGGGAGAAAGTGTATCGGCGATGGTGTGATAAACCCTTTTATTGATGATGTTTGACGTACGCCTCTTCGTCCCTGCCCTCCTTGTCCCTTTCATCTCGTCGGCCACGCCCAAACAACTGACACGTCCCATTCCTGACTCATCCACACACACACACACACACACACAAGATGCTACCCACTCCCTACCTTACTGACTCAAGGCTCAAAATAATAATACATGCTGTGTTCCCTGATCATCATGATTTGCCAAGCTTCCTGTATAATTATCATCTACAAAGAACGATGAAAACAACAGTAAATATACAAGAATATACGTCTAGAAATGTTTATTGTGTGTGACTGTGGATGGCCATGTATATGTGTGCCATTACATACCTTTTACTTACACTCTGAGCCAAGGTTGTTAAACATTAAGCCGAGGAGTGACGCACATACTTTCCCATTTTTGCTCTTCATTCCTTTGAGTCACCCCTCAGTCACCACTACCCTGACCCTTCAACATCACACTATTTTAAATCATGTTTAATTAAGTATAAACTTATGATGTGTTTGACTGTGTTGTTTCCTGACGCTGGTAAATAATATTTCTTAGGTTTGTTAGTGAGATAGAAATATGTTACTCCCGATTATATAGTTTCTTGGGAATTCTAACTGTTAAAGAGAATTATATATTATTTTCAATAATTAAAACTATAATGACATAACATTCAGAATAGTTAAATTATACGTATATCTTATCCAATGCAACATACTTTAGACTATTCTTAACTAATTTTAATTAATTTATCTTTAGTCTTCAAGAACTTCATTTCTCTCTTTTCACAAATATCTATCACTTACCAAAAGCAGTCAACCTCAGCTTTTATCAATCTCAATCCTCGCCTTTCACCATTATTCTATCTCCTACCACAAACCTTTAACATCATCATTATAAACCAACTAGATTCATTCCTCTTTTCCCACCAGTATCCTTTCCATTACCACAAATCTTCAACCTCATTTATCACCAACTTTATTCCTCTCTTTCCACCAATAGTCTTACTCTTATCACAAACCTTCATTCTCAGACTTCACACCTCCATCGTATCTCTTGCCACAGACACACACACTCTCTCTCTCTCTCTCTCTCTCTCTCTCTCTCTCTCTCTCTCTCTCTCTCTCTCTCATTATTTTCATCTCTTTTAGGGCCATCGATCACCCTCATTCCTCACCACTCAGTCTTCACCCTTCTCTTACCTCATTCTCTCAGTTCACTCACAGTCACTCCTCTCCATCTTAGTCTTACCTTCCCCAACCTTCAGTACCTCGGTAAATCTAAAGTAAATAATGACACTTTGACCATACCTACCAAACTCATTCATACCCACTGAGTTATTTATCTATCTATTTATTTATTTACTCTCTCTTTCTCGCATAATATTTCCCTAGCCTTATCATTCATTCACCACTATCTTTCTCCCTATTTCTCCACTCTTAAATATTTATCGTTTTCCCATCCCTCGTCACTCTCTATTTCAATATTTTTCAATTTCGCTTATTTATTATTGTTCCTCTTTTTCCAAACACACTTATCAACCATTGTCAATTGCCTCTCTCTTCAATCTCCCTTACTCATCACTTTCCTCACCTCATCACTCTACCTCACCACTTTTACTTACTCATCACTCTTCTCACCTCATTACTCTACCTCACCACTCTTACTCACTCAACACTCTCCAGTCTCATCATTCTTACTCACAACTCTTACTCACTCATCACTCTCCCCACATCACATCACTCTCACTCACCACTCTTACTTCCTCATCACGTTGTATCTCTATTCATTCTCCCTTGACACTCTGCCTAAGAATCAAACTAACAATTATGCTTTTTACAATATTTTTCAGTATTACAGATAATTTTACAGTATTACAGATAATTTTAAAGTACTAAGAGGATGCAATATATGTACTACAACAGAGGACTGTCCGTAGGCAAGAATATCCATGGTGTTGACGATGGTGTGGTACGGTACGATGGCTCTGTAGTGTGTACTGTATATGGAGTCATCGTAACGGTACCAAGCCATCGTCAACACCATGAATGTTCTTGCCTATGACCCAAAGACCGAATGCAGAATATTTAACCAAAATTGACACCACCACTGGAAGATTACTAACTTATCCGCTACTTATTAACATTACCAGGAGTTTGTAAGGGACTGGTACAAAATTGGAGCAAGTGATTTTCTACAAACTATTATAAAACAACAAAAGGACACCATTATGTTGTTGTTTATCTAGTGGTCGTGTTTCCTGGCATACTTAGGAGGAATCAAGGCGCTCTAATGTACAATACCAAAAGTCTATTCCCTTTTAATCTCAATAAAATGTTCTCCTTCAGCATTGCAGAGAATATATACACATTATCTGTCCTGCCATATGACGATTGTAATGAGAAAAAAAAAATAGCTTGTGAGCAACATCTGTTCTCTTTTACAATGGATAAAAGATATTACACCCTATACCTGTCCCACCTTTCATAAGAACTCTCTAATATTAAATACTAGCATGACAGACACCCTCGTCACATGTAAGAACTCTCGCCCTTAATTAGATGGAAGTAAATATATGAGACGTCAGGTGGTGTCAAATGTCAACCTGTGCCATCCATTTACTAAAGTGTGATGTGTGTGTGTGTGTGTGTGTGTGTGTGTGTGTGTGTGTGTGTGTGTGTGTGTGTAGGCTTGCATATCCGTGAACATATCGGCATGTGTGTTCTCATGTGCGTGCGTGCGTGCGTGTATGAATGCGTGTGTGTGTGTGTGTGTGTGTGTGTGTGTGTGTGTGTGTGTGTGTGTGTGTTGCAAGAATCACAACTATAGTAATTTGAAGGGTGTTCAGAGACCTCAAACCTCCACCAATACTGAACATTCCCTTCTCCATAATGTTCCTTCTCCCCAAAAGTCATAAATGTCTACGGCCAGTGCCACCCTTAGTTCACCCTCATTCTAAACAATACAAACTATGGGGGTGAGGTTATTATAGTCTCTTTGGTGCATATCTTATCTGTCCACTACGTATCATGAAAAGCGGGTCATATCTTTTTTAAATAGCTTGTTTACAGACAGACTAACATAAAGACTGACTGACAAACGGAGGCCAAAACATAACCTTCACAACTTTACTGCTGGTAAAGGTTATAAAAAACGTAAAGAGAGAGCAGCTTCACTGACACATATAGCCAGCCACGTTGCTTCTCAGTGTGTCAGTCCTGCGTGTACTGTATAAAGGGGCTTGACTCCACTCCTTGGCACCTTGTTGACATCCCACTGTAAACAAACCCATGTGAAGACCGTGGTGAAGGGTCTCTCACTCACTCTGGCAACTCTTTACCTCGTCACTCGTCTTTCGTTCCCGGGTCCTTTTTCTCCTTTCTGATTCGTTGGTCACCCTAGCAACATTTTCCCTCGTCCTTCGTCCTTCTTTCTGGGGCTTAGTTTGCTCCGTTTTGATTCGTTGGTCTCCATCAAGAGAAAGATGTGGAAGAATAGAGATAAGAAAACCAAAAGAAGAAAAGAAAGATGAGGAAGAAAAGAGATGAAAGAATCAAGGGATGAATAGAGAGACACGAGAAAGGATGAAACTAGAGAACCTCCCTAACTACCCACCTCTCAGCCGGGGGGGAGGAATATAGGAGACTCTTATGTAAGCAGATTTTATCTGCAACTCTGGAATTACTCAGACTCATTCATCCTTTTATCTCGATGCCTTTGTTCTCACACCATATTATCATTTATACTCCATCTTTTTATTCTGGGTGAGAATGTACGGCTCCTTCGCTTAATTCCTCAGCTTTATCGATAACTGTTGTGCAGTCCAAGACAAATGACACCAAAACTTTATTAATTTAGGTATTTATCTGGGACTTATAAATACTGAAATGTACAGTACTTACTCAAAACGGGAGAGTTCATCATATCAAAGGGTAGAACTTTAGACCGCGACTATAATCATCTCCGTTTTGGGGATCAGATTTTGCTCCGTCTAAAACCTCAGCCTTCTTCCATCTCTGAGAAAATACCGACTGACTGACGGGAGGACGGAAAAAAACCAAAGTCTGGCCAGAGGGGCGGTAAGGAAAATGTGTAAGTGTGATACGAAACCTACCCTCCTCCCCTCGAGCATCGCGTCAGTGTAGCCAGAACATAGAGTACAACAATACAACGCGAGGACTCTGCTGATCTACAAGTCAAGTACCCAAGGCTCCTGTGCTCTGCCTCCTGCTGGTGTATGTGTTGAAGTGTATCGGGCCGTGCTGGTTTTTGTGATTCTACTTAATGTGTGTTGGGGGAGGGGTGGATATTGATGTATGTGAGGGGGGGGGGGGGATATAATTTTGTATGTGGTTGGGGGGGTGGAAAAAATGTGTGTGTGTGTGTGTGTGTGTGTAATGGAGATGTGTAGATTAAGGTAATAACAGAGGGTGATAGATAATATGAAACAGAGAAAGATAGAAAGGGAGAAATAGTGTGGACAGATGTATAGTTAAATTGAAAGATAGACACATGCTGTACATACATTCAGAGAGAGAGACAGACAAGTTAAGGTGGTGGTGACAGATTGAAGGGTGGACTCTGGAATATGCAGTAAACAGAGGCTATAGGTGTACGCCAGTCAGGTCAGAGGTGTGAACAAATCAAATGGAATCCACACCGGTGTATACATATTCAATAAATTGTATAAACATTGCTGTATATACAGGTTACGCAAGGCACACGTAAATAAACACACAGTCACCAGCAAGGGGACGATGACACTCCAACTTGTTATTGTTGGTGTCACGTCAAAATTTATTTACATGGAACAATGTTTTATTTTATATTTCCAAGCATTTCATATATAATTATTAACGATGACTGAGAGGACATGGCGCAGTTAAAAAAAAAAGTTCACACTTCCTGTTACATGCGTATCGAGGAACGTGTGGCAAGCTGGTGGTTATTGCCCAAATCTAAGTATACTTAGATTTGAGTTATTGCTATGTACGGTGGCAATTCTTGGTCTTGTTTTATAGTGAGTCAATGTCTTCACGTGTAGCAAGGAAGCAAAGGGAGAAACAGTGCACTATAGTTTAGTAATGCTCTGTCCATTATTATATTAGTCAGAGTTTTATTCATTGTATTTCAACGACCTTTGCGATTCAGACACATCTTCATACACCATTTTTTTTTAATAATAAAGATAACATTACCTAGAGTTATGAAAGTTATTTCCTCGTTGCTCTCTGTATTGCTGTACGTTCACCAGTTGTAGAAGAGAAAAGAGGAACGAGAAGGAGAACAGGTAGAAAAGGGAGGAAAGAAGGAGGAGGAGTAGCAGTAGAAGTATATGATCAGGTAACGTATGATCCTCCATATAACGACAACTCCACTATAAACAAGTAAAGGCATATATGATTTGTAGTCTAGTTTGGAGAAGTGAGTAGTCATCAATGTGTCACCACAGACCACCCTATGCACTTTAAACCTGACGTGAACTAGAGGTACGAACAAACATTTGACAAACAACCCTAAAGTGACAAAAATGTGACCCAGTATCGACCCTCCACACTGACCTCGTGCCAGCCCCGGTCAGGACCCGTTATAGGTCACGACATAGAGAGACCAGCACGGATACACAACGTCTTAGAAACGATATATAAACACAAATTTTCTTCTGTGTCGTGTTGTGTTTTGTCACATTTTCCTCACCGATGTTTTCAGGTTAAGGGTTAGTTTTGTGGACTAGTTGGAGGGTTATTGATTTATCCAAACAGTGCGACAAAACAGATCACCTATTTATATTTTACTGTAGTCTGCTTACTGGGATTAATTGAGTAATCAATAGTTCTTCACTTCGACCACACACACACACACACACACAAACACATGCAAACTCACACACACACACACACACACAAACCATCTCACTCCATTTCTTCACGTTAACTACCCTCGTTTCCCAGAACACACCTATACTTCCACGCCCACACACCCCTGCCCACACCCACGCACACACGCACACACCACTAACACTGCCTCAGTTTTCAGAAGACGTTTGGTTGGCTGTGCTGAGAATCTTGGTAATAAACGATAATGGCACGAGAGAAAATTCTGTGCCTTCATTAACTTTGGTCTGATAGATGGTGATGCACGGCGCTGATAATGATGGGTAATATTTGCACTGAGAAGAGTAATGGGCCATTTGTTATTGCCTCGAAGCATATTATTATTATCATCATTATTATTATTAATATTATTATTATTATAATTATTATTATTGTTGTTGTTGTTTTTTTCCATAGCGTAGTGGTTATTTTTATTATTATTATTACTATTATTATTATTATATTATTACTATTACTATTATTAATATTATTTTTATATTATTATTATTATTATTATTATTATTACTATTATTTTTATGATTATTATTAATATAATAATATTGTTATTATTATTATTATTATTATTATTATTATACATTCTGATATGGTCTAATCTCTAGTGGATAGCTCCCTTGGCATTAAGGGTCAAAATATATCTCGATTAACCCATTCGTTCCGTCTTAAAATTGATATCATGTCACATTCCAGATAATATTAAAGAACAAAGGAGAAAACAGCGGACTGTCAAAGAAGAACACAAGAAACGCATCACACCACCAACAGATGGGGTGAGTGTCCTTATCCTTCATCGTGAATGTTAATTACTCATTTTTGTATTCAGGTCACTGGTTGATTTATACGTATAAATATATAATTTTTTAATTAAATCACCGACTTGCGTGCAGGTCTTTTGGTGTAAATTTATGATCCTGTGATTCATATAGAGCTTTACTGTTTCTCACCCCCTCCGTCCACTCAGGAAAAGTGAGTACCATTACCACGCATGATGTAGGCAAAGAGAGAGAGAGAGAGAGAGAGAGGAGAGAGAGAGAGAGAGAGAGAGAGAGAGAGGAGGAGAGAGAGAGGAGAGAGAGAGAGAGAGAGACTGATTACATGACGTCTGAGAAATATGATCGTGTCAAGGTTCACTGTATTAGTCGTACCAATTAATTATTATAGTAAGCTTATAAATACCTATCTTATAATTGTTATCATTGAAACATACGGGGTGGTTCCTTATTAGCCCCTATGACTTCGATGTGACCTCTTCACAAGTAAATATTTACCTACCCATTTATTTTGTACTGCAAGAGCTTTTTCCATAAGTACCATAACGACTCAGTACCATATCATTCCATCACATTACTAAAAAAAAAAAAGATATTGTCTTTTATTAGATTTCGGGGGGGTGACTTGCTTTATTTTATTGTTTATAAATTTTTTACACATTATAATTATGTTTTCGTGAATTGGGTATAAAGAATAACTATACTCCGGCGGTAATCCTCCTTTTTTTTAATGTCACCTTTGTTATCACATTTTCCTCGTCGTATCCCAAATACCAACCAGAGTGAACTTTGGGTGGTGTGTGTCGTGAGGAGAGTATAAATCAATAGCTCACTCACGGGTCAATATAATCCCATGTTGTCACCGCCACTCTGGGACACGACACTTCACTCACTGCTCCCTCACATTCTCTTCAGAAATTGGAGTACTACTGTTTCCCCCCAAACTAAGTCACAAAACACATCCTTTATTTGTAACGTTAAAGTGACCTGTTTCCGGGGATACTTTGGAGGAATCAGTAGCCATCAATTTACCAAAAGTAAGTCCTCCCCTTTAACTCCAGAATGAGGTAGAGTAAAGAGTGACTAGGACAGTAAACCCTACCAAGATCATTAGCAAAACTGTTAACCATTTAGTTCTAGAGTAGACGCCACCATTGACAAAGAAGGAAGGAAGGAATGTATTCTAGCGACCCAGATCATGTAGGTCATAGGGACAATCTACACCAAGCTGCGAAAGGGTTTACTGAGTCCAAAACCTGACGGACTCACTGACTCACTGACTCACTGAATGGCCACGTCAAGAACTTCTGTGTGTTGGGATGTACAGGCTATATATACTTGGCATCCAACACACACACACACATATACAAACATACACATGCAGATATACAAGCCCACATAACTGATCTCTCTCTCACACACATACACACTGATAATACATGCCCACATAAAAGCACACACGCTTACACACACACAAACGATACACACGGATATACATTCTCACGTAAATGCACACACAGTCACATACACGCACACACACACATACGCCCATACCTATATGCACACACAAAAGCACACAAACACATACATTTATGCACTCACAAAAGCAAGCACACACACACACACCCAGACATATATGCACACACAAAAGCAAGCACTCTACACACACACACACACACACACACACACGCACACGCCCAGACATATATGCACACACAAAAGCAAGCACTCATACACACACACACACACACACACACACACACACACACACACACACGCCCAGACACTATATGCACACACAAAAGCAAGCACTCATACACACACACACACACACACACACACACACACACACACACACACACACACACACACACGCCCAGACATATATGCACACACAAAAGCAAGCACTCCTACACACAAGGCAGACAGACTAAGGCCTGATTACCCCAGCATGTATTCTCCATGTTAGTAGGAGCTCTCTTCACTAATTTCCTGCTGCATCATTACCCACAGAAAGAAAGGGAAAAGAGAGAGAAACAGCATCAAACACACGCACACATATATATACATACACACATATATAAACATATATGAAAACACACCCACACACACACTGACAAACATACACGTTAAAAGTATGGTTAGTGATATGAACGAACGCTTGTTGTCTCCGAAATAATATTTTTTGTGCAAAATCCTTAAAGTTCGATCAAACAAATCACAAATCAGGCATTAAATTGCGTCTCCAGAATATATTTTTCCATTTTTGTAAACACAAATCACCAGGAAAATGACACCGTGAATAATTTGAGCGTCCTTGTTATACTTGTGGGGTGGAGAGACTAATTCTGTGTATTTGTGTGGGCTGTATTCCAGTGTAAATAAAGCTAATGAGAGCCACGATTATATTCTACTGAAGCCTGAAGAATCGCTGCATCATAATCAGTTACAAAGAGAGACAATGGTGTCGCTAGTGACGCATTCCAAGATGATTGATAGTTGTAAATCCCAGCCAGTCACTCACTCACCCATGCTGTTGTTGATCATGTTGTTATGGAAGCTTATTAGAGTTCGCTATCGAAGCCTCCTATAAATAGTTTGATGTAATGAAGTTTCATATTTATTTTGGTGTGAAATTCATTTTTAATGTGAAGTTTTATATTTACATTTTACGTGTGTGTGTGAAGTTCAATAGTTTGGTGTATAGTTTCTTCTTTTTTTTGGTTGTGTGTATGTGTGAATGTCAATGTGTTAGTCAGTGAAGTGGTCGCCAGAATCACATACCACTCCTCATCCTTTCTATAAGGTAAGGGTTCATATCGATCACCTTTGTAACACAAACACTTAAATTTGTTTACTTTACCGCCCACTGAATTATACATTTATCATGAAAAAACATTTTGGTAGTGAAAAGACGTCAAGAAAGACCCCTACACAAACTGTTTACATCAGTATATATTTAAGTTACATAGACCAAATCGTGACTAGAAGGGACGAATAATATAGGAGGGGGAAAATGAGAATGTTGTATTCTCACCAGCTTCCACACCTGTTTTACTCACCTGTTTTCCTCACCAGCCTCATTAACCTATCTTCCTCACCTGTCCTCCTCATCTGTCTTTCTCACCAGTCTCCTAAACCTATCTTCCTCACCTGTTTTTCCTCACCTGTCTTCCTCAACAGCCTCCTTAACCTATTTTCCTCACCTGTTTTCCTCACCAGCATCCTTAACCTATTTTCCTCACCTGTCTTTCTCACCAGCCTCCTTAACCTATCTTCCTCACCTGTGCTCCTCACCTGTCTTCCTCACCAGCCTCCTTAACCTATCTTCCTCACCTGTCAGCCACAACTGCCTTCTCATTATCCCTCTCTAGTCAGGTGTCCACAGGTGTGCTAGAGACACGTATACGTACCTGTGGAAAAGAGAAACACATTTAGTATCAGTTCCTACATTGATATTATAAACATGAAATATTTACTTTAGGCTGATGAGTGTATAGATCTTAAATATGCTTGTAAAATAAAATGACTATGTATGAATAGATTTGTATGATGAGAGGAGAGAGAGAGAGAGAGAGAGAGAGAGAGAGAGAGAGAGAGAGAGAGAGAGAGAGAGAATGGCTTAGTGGTGTCCGGTGTCCAATGTTGACCACACATACACACACTTCCCACTCTCACTCACTCTCTCTTCATTTACTCTATATACAGCTCTGTTCTCTCCCAACTCTTACTCAATTTCACACTCAACAAGTTTCCCCACTCTCTCACTCCACATCCACTCACTCTTTCACTTAGCATGGCTCCTCACTCATACTTCCACACTCTCTCTTAATAATATCCACTCATTTTCTCTTAGCATGCTCTTCACTCATAATCCCACACTCTCACTTAACATTCACTCATTTATCCGCTCACTCCCTTAGCATATCACCAATACTCCCACACTCTCACTCAACACTCATTCATTCACTCACCTTCACTTAGCATGGCTCTTCACCCATACTCCCACACTCTCACTCAACATTTACTAATTCACGTCACTTAGCATGTACCGTACCAACACTCATACTTTCAAATACTCACTTAACACTTACTCATTCACTGACTCTCTCACTTAGCATGCCACCTCACCCATACTTCCACACTCTCACTCAATGCCTACTCACTCAGCATGCCACCTCACCCATACTTCCACACTCTCATTCAACATTCACTGATTTACTCACTCTCTCATTCATTATATGTAACACCACTCATTACTTCCACATATTCACTTAATACTCATTCATAACACACTCCATATCCTTTGACATTCCTCCTACACTCTACATTTCTCCATATACTGACACTCAAATGAATCACTCTGCTTCATCCTTAACCCATAAATAATCCCCATTGGCTAACTAATGACCTACTTCAACCGAGTAATTACCACTCATCACTCCTGTTGGTTTCTCTTTCATTCGTGCTTGCTGTCTCTCCTCTCTATCTATCACCTTCTCCCTCACCTTGCTGTAAGGTTTTCCAGGCCTAGGGTGGTCTTAAACACACACAGTCACTCACACACACACACACACACACACTCTCTCTCTCTCTCTCTCTCTCTCTCTCTCTCTCTCTCTCTCTCTCTCTCTCCTCTCCTCTCTCTCTCTCTCCTCTCTCTCTCTCTCTCTCTCTCTCTCTCTCTCTCTCTCTCTCTCTCTCTCTCTCTCTCTCTCTCTCCTCTCTCTCTCTCTCTCTCTCTCTCTCTCTCTCTCTCTCTCTCTCTCTCTCTCTCTCTCTCTCTCTCTCTCTCTCTCTCTCTCTCTCTCTTTGTTTAAGGGAAGATTCTTTGATGGTGTATTGGAAGGTGTCTGATTCCTCCAAAAAATGCACTAAACAGATCTCTCCTATTAGTAACATTAAGGTCGTCTGTTTCCTGGTATAGTTTGGTAGAATCAGTTGCCCTCCAATATACCACAAAGAGAATCTACCCTTAACTTTTGCAGCCTCAAGTCAATTCTTGTTTGTTTCTTGTTTATAATTGTAGTATATTTATTTTCTGTTCTACAACTCCTGGCTGTGTGTTTGTAGTTAGAGATCTGTCACACGAAGGACTACATTCGTAATCGTTCAGCCCTTCGTTATGGATACTACTAAACACTGCTATAGGATCCAGTATATACCATCCAGTTTGTCCTATTCGTGGTAATATTTCAGGGCATTTCATGTTTGTTTATTTGTGTGTGTGTGTATGTGTGTGCTAAATATTTTCTATTGTATTCGCTATCTATAAGATTTGTATCACTTATCTTATAATTATCTGTCTCGCAATATATCATTCTCTCTCTTTAGATATACAGGCTGTTCCTACAATATGAGCCGAAAATCACGGTTTATATTTTTGACACACAATTAATATAAAGTACTAAATGAGCATCATGTCAAATATTAATAGTTTACGAGTTACAGCACCTTACTGGTTTGCCAGGAATGTGTTTGAAACCAGGGATTGTACATAACGTGTGCGACACTTACTTCTGCCACGGGCTGCGGGGTTCATCAAGCGAACGAAGCCGGAATGTTGAACATTTATTGTAAATGTTATTGTTATAATACTGAAAATACTGTTGTATTTTGGTAATAAACTCGTTGTCCTTGGTAAATGTTTCATTTACAAGCATTCCCAGATTTAAACACATTCCTATCAGACCTTTGAGATGCTGTAACTTGTAAACCTGTTGATATTTGACAATATAGTTATTTAGTACTTACATTAGTTGTGTGTCAGGACTAAGTCTTCTGAAGTTCAGCACATATTTTAGAAACACCTTGTATATCTTTTTATCATTATATATCTGTTCTCTATCTACCTCTTCAACTATCTATCTTTCTCTGTCTCTCCTTCCTTCCCTTCTTCGGCATTTTTATATACGCGTTCTTACATTCTTGGTCCCGTGCGTCTCTCTCTCTCCTCCACACTTTCATCTGTTCTCTCTCTCTCCTCTCTCTCTCTCTCTCTCTCTCCTCTCTCCTAGTTTCTGTGAAGGCTTCAGCACGGTTTTAATCTCCTTCCTCCATCTTCCTATTGTTCATATTTTATCTAAGGTCTCTGTTTCTCGTTCGTCTTTTCTAATCACTTTTTTTTTTATTCTTCCTTCCACTGCCTTCATTCCTTCCTTCCTCCCAACCAATTTCAGGGTTTAGGAAAAGTCCCTTGAGTTTTAACCTAAGCCTTCCTCTCCTCTCCTTCCTCTCCTTCTTTTCTCCTGCTTTCTTTTCTCCTTATCTCCATTCTTCCTATTTAACTCCTTCCCTACCTCTTCTCTAATATTTACCCCTTTTCCTCTCTCTATGTTTCCTTCCCCCCCCCACACCATTCTCCATTACATTCCCCACCACACTCACTCTCGAGCCCTCCCACCTTCCCTCCTTCCCTTTTACTCCTTGTGTTTAGTTTGTCTATATTTAATCTTTTCCCTCTTATATATTTCCCTCCCCTCAACATCCATCTTTTTCTGCTACATTCCCACCACACACACACCCTCCCTTCAATCTCTTACCCTCCCTTCCATATCGGTTCTAAGAGGGTACTCCCAAAACGCTTATGGGTACAAGTACTATCACGGTTTTATGTGAAAGTAACGTGGATGTTGAGGGAGGTGGAGGTGACCCTTTCTCTCTCTCTCTCTCTCTCTCTCTCTCTCTCTCTCTCTCTCTCTCTCGTCTCTCTCTCTCTCTCTCTCTCTCTCTCTCTCTCTCTCTCTCTCTCTCTCTCTCTCTCTCTCTCTCTCACACACACACACACACACACACACACACAGTGCTCTCAACCGGCCGCGGGCTCCTTCCTTCTATTTCACTTTCTTTTACTCAGTGTTACACAATAGCTTTTGATGGCGGGCGTCTCTCTCTCTCTCTCTCTCTCTCGTCTCTCTCTCTCTCTCTCTCCTCTCTCTCTCTCTCTCTCTCTCTCACACACACACATACATACATACACACATTCACACACACACACACACACATACACAACACACACACATACACAGACACACACACACACACATTCACACACACACATACACACACACACACACACACAACGCTCCAAGCCAAACCTCTGATTGGTTTACTCTCTCGTCCATTTCACTACATTTTACACAGTAGTTCCCCCCTTCTCTAACTACAGTCTATACAAGAACACAACATACTTCATCCTACAAAGACCCGAATGGAAGAAGAAAAGAACATTGGTTACATCAGGACATACGATGGCTCATATTATCGCAACCAGATATCGTTTTGGTCGGTGGTCATCCTCTAAGCAATTGGTTATTTACATTTATAGAGTTGTTGTTGTTGTTTCCTCTTCTGAGTACCGGCAGCAGTTTGGAACACAGCCCTTGAAATATTTATAACCTCCCTCTTTTATCATTGTCCTTGTAAAATCAGTTTTGCATTACAGATCAAGAAACTCTACAAATGTGCACGTGCAACTTGTCCCTCTCGTTTGGAAGGTCTCTTAACATCAGCTTGCAACAAACACAGATTCAACAAACCTTCAGCTTGTAATATACCAAACAAGATTTCACAGCATTGCCTGCTTTCCATTCCCCTTTAACTCCAGCCTGTAACACAAACCAAGAACGCTCAACAGGCTTTTCCAACTACTAAAGGCCGGACTGGGCTGGGTCTGGTTTGGCTTGGCGGCTCCTACCCCCTCTAGGCACTGCAATACACACACACACAACACAACACACACACACACACAACACACACACACACACACACACACACACACTCTCTCTCTCACACACACACACACACACACACACACACACACACACACTCTCTCTCTCACACACACACACACACACACACACACACACACACACACACACACACACACCACACACATACACACACATAGTCGACTTGCCCTGACCTCAAGTGTAAAATGCCTCTTGTAAAACTTCCGCCTCTTGTCCTCCAATTAATTAAGTGTGGCGTTCTTTTTTTATTTCTTCTTCTTTTTTTTTAGGGTCCAGTGCTGAGGAGGAAGTGGCCAGGAGAAGGCAACGTGAGGAGGAGGAGAAGGAGATAGTGGAGAAGGAGGAGAAAGAGGAGGAGGAGAAACAGGTATCAAAGAGTAAAGAGTGGATGTGAGAAGTAAGGAGGAGAGTAGAAGAGGGAAAGGAGGTAAAGAAAGAGGAGGGAAGCGTGAAGAGTGAGAGGAGTGCATGGTGTGAAGGGAAGGAAAAATAGCGTGAAGAGGGAATGGAGGAGAGAAGAAATACGTGAAGGTGTATGTGGAGTGAAGAGGGAGGGAACGAGATGTGTGAAGAAGAAAGGGAGAGGAGAGGATCGTGAACTGGGAGTGGAAGTGGAGGAGATTAATAAGAGATTGTGAGTGGTTAGTGGATAGGAGTTTTGGAGTGTTACGTTACTCTCTCTCTCTCTCTCTCTCTCTCTCTCTCTCTCTCTCTCTCTCTCTCTCTCTCTCTCTCTCTCTCTCTCTCTCTCTCTCTCTCTCTCTCTCTCTCTCTCTCTCTCTAACGCACACACACAGATGGGTACTGAGGACACACACACACACACACAACCCACACACACACACACACACACCACACACACACATAGAGGGAAGGAGGTGCAGCACACACAAAGGGATTGGAGGGAAGGGAGGGAAGGGGAGGACACGGGGTACAAAGACGTAACTAATGGGTGGTAAAGGAGGATAAATGGGGTGTAAAAAGGGATGATAAAAAAGAGGAGCATGGGAAAACAGGCGTATCATTAACCATGCTCGATTTTTTGTTTATGTTTTTGTGTGTGTGTGTGTGTTGGGGGGGAGGGTGGATGAGTGTGTGTGGGTATGGGTGGGGGGTGTGTGTGTATGTGTGGGTGGGGTGTGTATGTGTGTATATGAGTGTGTGTGTGTGTGGTGTGCGGAGAAGATAACATCGATTGCCTTCCAAGTAATTATTATGATTTTTGATACACGTTGCATGTCAGTATTTAGTTATTTTAAGTTATATGTGTGATTTGTCTTAGAGTGTGTTATATTCACCGAAAAAAAGTCCAGTAATGAACGGAAATTGGATGAGTGAGTCGGTATATTTTCTCCTGGTAAAGAAATTGGAGTGTAGCGAATGTGGTTGATTTTATGGGGAAAAACAATCTTGTTATTAAACTTACTTGAGTGTTGCCGATTCCTCCCAACTATATCCAATAATGAAACAGATTGCTTCAATGTAGTGAATCAGCAGATGTTCTGTAGCATAGTCAGGAGGAATCGGTAGCCACTCGTTTTTCCTTTATAGCCCCCAGTACTTTAGCCATACGTGTATTCCTTACAAATATTATCCTCTATTATCATTTTGGTGTGTACATAAAGTTATAAATAAACTCTATTTACTGGGTATGAACCTAAAAACAATAGAATGAAATACCTAAAAACAATAGAATGAAATACCTAAAAACTATAGAATGAAATATCATTCTGAAGTGCGTCCTTTACTTTCAAAGTCAACATTGTGACTCATATTTCTTCGTCAGGTTGAAACAGTTTTTTATTTACTTCTAAAACATTATCGTCTGATGTTATAATATTTCACACAGAAAAGTGGGTACGGCAATTTTTGATTGACTGCTCGAAACTTTTCTGATTACTTTTAACAACGTCTATGATGAGAAGAGTACAACATACTTTTCTAGACGACCTCAACAAACAAGTTAATCGCCTTTTCCTAATCAGTTTACCTCCCCCTTCATCACCTTCCTGCATCGGTGTCGGTAAACAAAATATTTTCTCCTGTTTATAAAATGAAATTAATAATGTGTTTGGTTTCTTATTTTTTCTTTTTTTTTTTTTTTTTCTTTGACAGTCTACCTTCAGATATTCTCGGTATATTTTATTTATAGGAACTATTTTCGATGTGGTTATACAGTCAGTTTCATTGTTACATGGTTGAGAAAACCATATAATCAACTTAATTAACATCTAGTAAAATCACCGGTAAAATTCACAATTCTTTTTAGTGATGAAAAAGAAGCTCAGTATAAATAATTAGCTAGATTAATTTTATGGCTGACATTTTTGGAATCATTAAGGCACACGACCATAAGGAGCTTAATTAGGAAGATAATCTGTTGTAGGTTAAGTAGAAGGCTCCTGATTCTTCCAAACTGTTATACAACATAAATCCTTCGTACGTATAATGAGGTGATGTACTCCTTGTTACAATACATACATTATTCATGTAGAATTGTTGTATGTTATATATAAAACAGTTAGAAATTAGTCCTTTTTATGGAGCGAGTTTTGTGGCGCTTGTAAATGTGTGTGTGTGTGTTTGTGTTGGCATATGATAATGTGTTTGTGTGTGTGGGTCTATGTATTTGTTTATATAGTGTGTAATTGTGTATGCGTCATTATGTGAGTGTGTGTGTGTGTGTGTGTGTGTGTGGTGTGTGTGTGTGTAATTGTATATGTGTCATTTTTTGTTTTGTGTGTGTGTGTGTATTTTCTGTTACATGCCATTTCATCTCATTATCATCATCGACTCTTTAACTTCAAGGAGCTCTGACACTATTTACAAGACGTCTGAAGGAGGCTTGAGGTTATAAGGATTCTGTTTACTCTCCTCATCCTCTTTCCAGACTTGTCAAGGGCTGGTAGGGAGGGTCAGGTCTGTTCCTTTGATGTCCCTTTGACTCAGCTAACGAACGGCGGGTGGGTATTGAGGGAGAGAGGCGCTAAGAGAAGAGGGTGTGAGGGGAATGTAGACAGTGTTAGAGAAATAGTTTGGTTAGAGACGATAACAAAGGTGTCGAAGAAGGTAAGAGGGGATTGAAAAGGTGACATGATGGGGAAAGATGGAAGGTTTTAGGAAGGACTGACCAAG